>VZTO01027696.1:1248-22186 GCA_013400615.1 Syrrhaptes paradoxus
ATATAGATTCCAAAACCAACCAAACAAAAAGTAATATAGCACTGGTCAAAACCTCACAGTTAGTAAAAATTTCAGCTGATTAAAGCTCTGATGTTAAGTGAGGCAGCCTGCTCAAACTATCAGTTGTCAGTTTGCAGTGAATCTTTTCCCTCTTAATACAAGAATGTCACCAAATGTGTAGGTATAATTTGAGATAACATGTTATTTTTCATATTCATGGTAATGTGACCTCTCAGGACCAAACACTGAACTTCTGATGATATAATGCCCTATTACATAGGTAGTGTAGTATATCATATCAGGATTTTCTAACCTACTGGCTAGTTCAATATATGGGGAACAAATTATGTGAGATTGGCCAAATACAAGCTTTGGTACAGAACAGTCTACAGAAGACAATTCTCAGGATGTTCATTCATCATGGATTTTCCTGGGGATGGTGATGGAAGGAAGACATGAGTGGCAACTACAGCTCAGCTCTCATCTTGCTCCAGCTCAGAGTAGCACTTCGTGTTTTCACGCTTTACTTGGCAACATTCACCAGTTCTTCCATTCACTGCAGCTTGCTAAGCTGCCAACACTACCTAATGCTTCCAGTGATGGTCCTGTTGGGTCATGACCGTGAATTGTTATGATGAAAGGACCTTGAATTGACTGTAATGTGATATTTTATATTTTACTTACAAATCTCATCGTCCAAATGCTGTTGTTTAAAAAATTTTATATTCTTTTTTTCAAATCAACTCTGGTTGCAAACACAAATAACATTTTAAACACATCTTTACACTATCTGCTGGATCTAAAGATGGAAACTGGTAAACACAAGTTGGTGATTATGCAGCATTATTTTTGCAACCATTAGGGTTTTCTTCAACTTCTAGAAGCTGGAAAGATTAATCAGTACTCCTGTTGATCCTGATACCTACTCTTCTTTCTTTTTTATTCATCTTGGGTTGAGGTTCATGCTTTCTGCACTCTCTCAATACATCAGCAGAACTTCCAGAAATGGTTGCAAGGAAGTAAGGCACAGTTTTAGTGATTAGGCAAGCGACTGAAATAAGGAAAAGATTTGTTTGGTTAAAACAAGAGAGCTTAGTCCCGCTGTGGAGACAGGGGTAAAGCTAGGTTCTCTAAAGTCTTGTGCTCGTGGTCTCCAAGCATTTCAGCATGCTTGTATTCAAATAAGGAAATTTTGACAATTCATTTTCTTAAATGGGTGTATCTCACCAACAGATGCAAATATTTCTGAAAAATGACGGAGTTCTTATTGAAAATGGACCATTACTATCCCAAATTAGGACCTCATCTAGTTAAAGGAAGTTATATTTGAGAACAGAATGTAAATAAAAAAGTAATTGAACCAAAATAAAAAACAAAGTTGGGTTTCAAGAAGGTCAGAACACAAAAGTCATATTATAAATTCCACTTTGCCTCATTGCTTAAATAATTTCTATTCTAAATATATACTATTTGTTTTTCAGCATACATTGCCATTCTGTTTTGTTAACCATTATCTTTCATAGACTTGCGTGAATGAACTGCATCGAACTGACCCCTCACATAGGATCCTACTGAAAAAAAATGGAAAGAACAGCCTGGCTGGATTCCTGTTGATCCTTCTGTGTGGAATACTGAGTCTGCTGGAATCATCAGGCATATGGTCATGGATTTAGTAAAACTTTCTCCTAATACATATGATTTTTCATTTAGTGAATTAGTTGTATAAAGGAAAACGTGGAACAGCAACAACTTTATAATTGCATGCTTGCTTGCATAAGTGGGTTGACTACATATCACATTTATAAGATCAAGTTATTTAGGGTGTAAAAATCAAGATATTGCTCTTAAAACTGAAACAATAAAGTTGCATGTTTCCAAGAAAAAAGCTTTCAAAAAGCATATTTACATCTAACTGACCCATGCTCAAAACTATTGTCATAAATATTTTACAGTCAAGCAAGCTAAAGCTACTTTAAAAAGGAACTGTCAATAATTTCTAAAACAGAACATAAAAATAACTAAAGTGTCCTTTTGATCCTTGTGAGTATACTTTATTTGTCCTTGAAAAAAATATATCCAATGTACCTTTCAAAATGATTTATTATATGTTATTGTTACAGTGTTCAATATTGTTCAATACTGAACTGCTGTACTGATTACCACTCTCCCAGTCTGCTTTAGTTCTATCATGTGCTTTTATTTACCACCTGAGGCAAAAACATTTTAATTGGTTTAGGGAAGCTTGAATTCTCTTTTATCAATGACACATTTCATCAAAACAGAACGAAACCACTGAACAGCATACTCTCCCAGCGCTGAAAAACAATGGTTTTGTTTGAGGGCTTAAGTTTGGAAATGGATATCTGCAGTGTAAATTACTTAATCACTTTAATAGCAATAGCAGAACATCTTGGTTTTGTTCTTTTTTTTTTTTTTAATAGTAAGAAAACTTATAAACCGATTGCACTAACTTTTCCATAGTTTAACTTTATTCTAGACAAATACATTCTGCAAACTGACCCTAAAGTCTGTATTGTATATCTACCAAATTTCTAGAATATAACATTACATGGTTTATGGTACTACAAGTGACAGAACTAAACCATGTACCTTCTCCTGATTGAAGAAGTTTCT
This sequence comes from Syrrhaptes paradoxus, assembly GCA_013400615.1. NCBI lineage: Eukaryota > Metazoa > Chordata > Aves > Pterocliformes > Pteroclidae > Syrrhaptes > Syrrhaptes paradoxus. The sequence continues at coordinate 3,883 of VZTO01027696.1, forward strand.
GTTCAAATTATCTTTATATAAAACAGAGAGAGAATTGTAATCATGTTTGAAATAAGTTTCACTCTTTGCAGTGATCAGAAAAAAAAAATCAAATTTAAAAAAAAAGCATCTGACTTTCTTAGGGAAGATCTCATATGACTTGTGAACAAGAGAAGAAGAATAATGGTCCTTCTATTTTATTCAAAGTGCTTAGCTGACTAGGCCAGGACCTCACTAAGAACATCATATTTTTAAAAGTTATATAAACCAAAGATAAGTATATCATTAAAATACAGTAGCTAAACTTAATTACAAAACAAGGAATAAAGCTATTAGTCTGTTTCTATCAGTATTTCCAACTGTGATCATAAATATTTTACACTGAAATATAAAAAGAATTCTACAACATAAACATTTTTTTTCATGAACAACAGAATTAATGAGCCCTTTTCTCCTAGAAGGTTAGGTATTACATCCCTCACAGAGCCTGCCACAGTTCTTGTTTTAACCCAGCTCTTTGTCTGGCAAAACTTGCAATGGCTGGTATCACACACACAGTGACTGACCAGCCAGTTTCTGTTTCAGCACATGTAGTGGTTCCACATGTACAAATGCATATAAATTCTCTTTGTCTTTTCCTCAGTGAAGGAAATATTTCTTAATAAAATACCAATTTTCACAAAACTTCTCAACATTCATTACTTTTAAGATCTCAGATCCACCCTGCCCACATTGTTTGAAATTAGTTTCTAGGATTCAAAAGTTTTTAGGGATAGCTGGAAGGAAAGATGTACAGACAGACCAAAAGAATAATTGCATATGTTTTGTTTCTTTAGGAGTTCAAGTTAAACAAAAGCAATAAAAAGAGACACCTCTGATCTTTACCTTTCAGCTTGCACAGCAGTACCTTATTGTATGTTAGACACCCTTCGGTGTCACCAACAGTCACTGGAAAAGACTGCTGCTTCCCCTGGCATTTGCGGTACTTGCTCTCTGCCTGCTTACTGCAGAGGGAACAAAGGGAACAAATCTGCAAACTTTAGACTCTGTGGAGGATGTGCTGGGCCTCTGGGGCACTTGTGAAGGTGTCAAATGGCCCTGCTTCACAGATTCTTCACAGGCTTGGGTGAGGAATGCTTATGTGTCTTGGGTGACTGATCTTCAAGCTCTTTCTTTTAGGTATATCGTAACAGTCCAGCTTTGAGCAGCTTTTGAACACCCTAGTTGGAGCTGACTATATCATGCGGTGAGCGTTGCAGTAAAACTTCTCAGTTAGCTTTAGATGCAAAGTAAAGCAGATCTCTCCCACATTATTTGACTGTTGATTCGAAAGAAGCATTTGTATCTGAAACCTCCATAGATGAAGACAGCATTTGATACTGGGAATCCTATTATCATACTGGAAAAGGGATTTATATTTCAAAAGACCAAGAAGAGTTTCTATTGCCTTTAGCGCTCCAGGTGAACTGCTGGAAGAGCATCTGGCAAATCTCTGCCAGATCCTTAAACTGACACAAGGTTGAAAGTGTTGAAAGTCTGGTACTGCCATTTCTGCCAAGTTTCATACTAACAGAAATTTGGACTGGCGTTGAAGACGACTTCTATGATGTACTTGGCATCCAACATCAAAATACTTCCAACACCATCCTAACCAAGTTTTTTATATCATTTATTCTGAAACAGCAAAAAGAGCATCTTCTGTCTAGGGGAATACTACTAGTGTTTGGGTGACTGTCAGAGAAAGTGAATATATAGGACCAAATTTAAAAACCTTCCCCCTGTGAAAGCTGTTTCATTTCAGTTCTTGAAAAATAAATGCTATATAACACAGTTTTGCTGCCAAGCCCTTCAAAGCCATTTGTTGAAAATCCACCCAACTTTGGGCATCTTTGGACGAAAGATTCTGATTATGTAAGTTGGCACTACTGTATTTCTTTACCATGCATATTTAGATACAACAGGATAATATATTTTTCATGCTTATGAAAACCTTACTGGCAAAAGAGTTAATAAGGTGTTTATTGAAAACACTTAAAAATGTATTTTACATTTTTACTTGGAAAAAACTCCAAAAACATACTGCAGGAGTGTTGCAAGGAGCTGGCCGGAATCAAAACAACACTCAATATGAGTTAAGCTTCTTGTTCACTTTATTCAGGGTTCAGGGGGAATATATAGCATTCCAAGCCTTGCATGCGTTTGCTTTCTAACATGATTGGTTTGCTACCTGTGTGCACGCAATGTGCACGCAGCAGCAGCCAGTGGTCATTGGTTCTTGCCCTCTTGGCATGCGGTCCATTTGCATACCCCTCTCTTTCTCATCCTTGAGCCTTCCTCCCCCCTCTGCTGTTTACCAGTTCTTTTACTCTTTCCCTTTGCTGTTTTCGAGGAGAGTCCCAAGGACTCTCAGGCCTCTTTATCGAAGTTTGGATTGTGCACATGCTGATGTCCCTGCTCACTGAGCCGTTCTACCACACAGGAGATGATGCTTCCAGACCTGACCTAATTTCCAACAAGTCATTTTCCAGTTTTTGCACTGAATCCTAAATCTGTTCAGTAATCTAAATTATTAATTTTGACGTATCAAAACTTAGGGTCAAGACACTGCAGACCATGCCTATTAAGAAGTTCAAAGAGAACAAAAGACCCAGATATAGCAAGATCTATAGATGAACAGCAAGGTAGCTATAACATTTGGTAACATGGGAAACATCTGGCACATTATTACTTCATAGTCTTAACCTACACAAAATCATTTTGAAGGAGTACATCATAAAAAAATGCTCTGCAGTTTCCTGTAAGGCCTGGTTGATCTTACATAAAACAACAATGCATGGAAACTAAACTGGTCCTATGATTTACAATGTTTCTTCCATGTTATTTATTACACTGAATGGCTTTAGATATATAGCGTATATATTTAATATTAATCTCTGGATGGTTTTGAATTAACACATTATTTCTTAAATTCTATTCCCTTTCTTTCCTTTTGTTTATTGGGTGCCATAAATTCTTATTGTTTCCCTTTCTTCATTTTACAAGGTAAAAACTGAACTTAATGCCTCATCTTACGGGTATAAAAATGGAAGTTGATGGAGTACAGCGTTATAATTTATACATCTTCACCCAGAACTGTCTGTATATTTAATCCCATAGTGAGACAATAATGCCTCTATAACTACCATTTATTTCTGAATAAAGTTATTTGATACAAGAAATACATAACTTCGGGGGAGAAAAACATTACAAGAGAGAAAACCAAGAAAGGATAGAAACATATCCATTAACAATGTGCAAAAGTCAACCTACCTGAAATCAGACTTTAGACTTGAGTATATACTGCACACTGGTTTTGTCTTGGTGCTTTTCCTCGCTGGAGCACTAGCCTGAGCAACCAAAGGTGACCCCATAACTGACTGCTACCTGCAAAATTTTCTTTTTTAAGCTTTCAAATACTGGATTGTCAGAGGGGGAAATTATAGAATCATAGGATGGTTTGGGTTGGAAGGGACCTTACAGATCTCCTAGTTCCTGACAGCTGCCAGGGTAACACTCAGCACTGTGAGGGTTACTGACTCAGCCACACCCAACACACCAGCTCTGTGTTCTCAACATCCTCTTGTTAAGTAGTCATACACAGCAATAAGGTTCACCCCATTGCATTAGCCTTCTCTTCATTGGATGGCATAAACACATCCCTCAGCCTCTCCTTGTACATCTAGTGCTCCAGCCCCATAAGCATCTCAATGACCCTCTCATGGACTTGCTCCACTCCGTCAATGTCTTTTCAGTGCTGGGGAGCCCAAAACAGGACACAGCACTAGAGATGCGGTCTCACAAGTGCCAGATACAGGGAATTAACCACTGCTTCCCTCCACCTCCTGGCTATCCTCCTCCTAATGCAGCCCAGGATGCAGCTGGCCTTTGCCAGAACAGCACACTGATGACTCATGTGCAACTCACTGCCCACGAGGACTCCAGGTCCTTTTCTGCAAAGCTGCTTCCTAGCCAGCCAGCGCTGCTCTGTGCTGCTGCATGTACTTAGTCCATCCCAGATGCAGGACTTTGCCTTTGGTGAATTTCATGAGGCTCCTGACAGCCCATTTCTGGAGCCTGATAAAGACCCTCAAACAGCAGCCATGCCCTCCAGTGTACTAGCCACCTTTCCCAATTCATATACTCTGCAAACTTGCAAAGGATGAATTCAACCCAGTCATCCAAGTTGTTACTGAAGACCAGCATGGTTGGCATCAATCCCTGAGGCATGTCACTCATAACCAGCTACCAGGTGAGCTTTGTACCCATAATCACCACCCTTAGAGCTCAGTGGTTGAGATAATTTTCCACCCACCTTACTGTCTATTTATCCAGTCCATAGGTCACCAGCTTGGCTGTAGGAACACTTAGGTATGACTGTTAAAGACCTTGCTACGTTCAAGGTATACAAGATCCACTGCTCTCCCCTTATCTGTGTAGCTAGTCATCTCATCAGAGAATGCAGATGTCCCTTCCAGCGACATGGAACAGAAGATATACAGGTAACATAAAGAAAGCTTATCACAGATGAGGAGTGCCCAGAGTACACTGGAACCAGTTGCTCAGCAACTGTTTCCAATGGGTGCAAATGAGAAAAAAACTTTAAAAACCAGAAATCTGGGAAGCCATAACCAGCTCCTTGCTGGCCTTATATTTTCTTGTGAAATTTTGTGAGGAAACTTCTCTGTCCCCAAGGGTTCTGGTCATTGCAAACACAATGCTCTCTGAAACTAAAAAAAAAAAAATTTAAAAAAAAAAAAGAGTCAGGATTTAAATTTGTTCTGTCAGTGTAGTAACTTCCCATGCAAATGTGACAACACTGGAAGCTCAGAGGTGCAAGATTTAGGGTATACATCCTCATTACTAATTGCCTCAAATGAACAGATTTCTTCACTGAAATAAACAAAGCTTGTTGAAATTTTTGACATGCTAAGCTGCACATTGATTTTTCTATTCAGTGTCATGTGAAAAAGGTACCAAGCCAAAAATGTTCCTCTGTCATCATGTGATTCATCATAGCACAAACTTACATTCACAGCTCCTGACAAGCTCTTGAGTTTTTCTTTCAGTTGCACTGCTCCAGAACAAAGCTATCAAAGAAGAGAGGAAAGCTGCCCTAGGATTCATCTGTACACAGGTGACACTGTTGAAAGTATACTAATGCTAACTGCTTATGATGATTTTTAAAACAAAAAAAACTGGTGATGTGATAGTAGAGATGAATAGATTTTGAAATTCATCCATACGTGCGCTTCATGTAATGCTAAGCTCCACAGAACACTGTGCAAGGGTGTACCATACGTCAAATCGCAGAACAGGCTCAGACACTACCGTTTCGTACAATTTAATAACAAGCATTTCAACTTCAGCCATTTCTAGCAACACAACAAGATGTTTGAATATCAGACTGTCTCCTCTATTTTCCACACCTAGCCATCTTAAGATGAGAGTTGCCATAATACATGCTGATTATTTTTTCTTAACAGCAGTGTCAGCAGCAGTCCTACTGTTGTGCTGAATGAGCAGCTTTCTTATCCTTACTTTTCAGGAGTCCATATATTTTTAAAAGAAGACTGGGCTAAAATGTCCCCTACTTTCTGACAGCTTTGCAGTAATGACATTTTAAACATTTGGCAAAATTTTGCTTTGCTGTGAGGCAGAATAAGCAGAATTTCACAGTTTAAGATCGATGTTTTTCAAAAGTTTTGGACCTATAATCATTAACAATTAATTAGTGGAAACCATTTAACTGGAAGAACAGATTTTTGCCATTATTAAATAATGCTTGAAAGTGCTTTATGTAATGTTTTTTTTATTTAAGAATTTTACTACACTTAATAAATGCAATTTAAACTTCACAAAACATCATTCAAAGAGGTATATGTGTATATTTATTACATATATTACTACAGAGTAACAAAAACAAGTTGCGTTTGGAGCACGGACACAGAACATTAAATATATTCAGTTGAATCTACAGTTGAGAAATAGGTAAGCGGTATATCATTTAATACTTTTGAATTTTGCTGGAGAACTGTCATTGCCTCTAACTGTATGAAAAAGACTAAATGATTTTAAGCTTAAATCTTCAGAAAAAATGCTTTTGATTGTGTGCCTAATTTGCATAGGCAATTATTGTCCTTTCACACAGGCACTGTAATTGTGATTGCTCTGACTACATGTCCAAATTAGAGAAAAAAAATGCAAGTGCAGTTACATAAACTTTCTGCCTCAATGACTGCAAGTCACTAGTTTCTTCTCATCTGAAAGATGGATTTAGCAATAGAAAACATACTGGATACAAATGAAGAAATGTGGCTTCAGAGATATAAATCTCCTTAGTATTAAAAACCAGGTATACCATATACTGGACTTTAAAGATGGACAGCACATAAAAACACAATGAAAGTGGAGGACTACATAAATAGCCATGCTAAACTGTAATACCTGATATAAAATGGAAGGATTAGAGTGGCCACATGGTGCTCGAAATGATGGTGATGGTGGTGGTGACTGAATATTGTCAAGAAGCTACAGAGTGCTTCATCATGAGGCTATGGAAAAAATCACAGGAGAGGGGGCATATATGACTTGCAGGGCAACTGCACAAGAGGCAATAAGAATGGCATAAGAGACAATCAAATGAGAAGACTCATTATTAAAGGCCTACAGATGGGTGAACACTAAAATGCAGAGAGGTCCCATAGCAAATCAAAGGCAGGATCTCACTAAGATCTTTTTCTAAGACCATGTGATACTTAAAGCTATTTAATGTATTTAAAAGCAACAGAAGGGAAGTAAGAGGAGAGAAAACCCCATGTCTTAGTAGGCTCAGACCTTTCTGGAATTGATAGTTTCACAAAACCCAAAGAAAACTTAATTTGTACAAAACAGAGAAACTCACTTCTTTACATCTAATGGCAAAATTTCAAAGAAACCCCTTCCTACTACTTGCAGTTATGTGCCACGGTCCATAAGGGCCATGAATCATTTAAAGTATTTTATCTCAAGAATAGACTGTTTTAACTAACAGAAGAATGTAGTATTGAGGAAATGCTCCTATTCATCTACACAGTTTTTAACTGAGAGAGGAATGTGTTATTGGGGATATGTTCCTAATTCATCTACACAGTTCTAGATCACAATAATCTCTTGAAGATTTGATGTCTGTCAATTGCTACTTAGAATGACAGTAGAAAGTGTACTAGATTTTATTAGTCTTTATTCTCTTGTTATAAAAAAAAGTAAGAAAATGGGAAGGCAACAAAAATGTCACCATAATTTCCTACATGGAGAAATTTAAAAGAAAAAAGGAATAAAGCAGTTTATATGTTCAAGAATAAAAGCTGTCAGTAAAAATGCCAACAGTATGTAAAACAGGGACAAGTCATGGTTGTTGCGAAAAACCATAAATTAGAAATCCTTCAGTTTGTGTGTTCCAAAGCAGGTGTTCAGCTCCTATAAATCAGCAAAGGTCCCTGAACCTTAATTTCTTAACCACAGGATTGTGCTGAGGATTTTTTGGCACTGAATTTAGTTACACTAAGTAGCTATTCTAAGAACTACATCACCCTCTAGTGGGCAAAGAAATTTTATTCAACTATGGTAAACCAGTTAATTTCAATGGCCTGAAGCAACCACTGGTTGCACTCTTCAAAACATGGAGCTTGAGTGCATCACTCACACATATATGGTCTATACAATAAGCTATATATAAGCCATAATGATGTATAAAATCCCATGATTTATTTTGGTGTGATGATAACATTCTTTAAAGAGGAAACAGGAATTAATCTTTAAACAAATAAGCATCACATCCGATGAAAGAAAAGACACATAAATTCCAAAGTTACAGTAAATTACTCATGACCTCCTTTTGCCTAAGGTATCTCATCTCTGAGGTGCTTTTCTCAGCACTGCCCTGATCTCCCCTGATGTTGGAGTGTTCACAAATCATTGTTCCCAATATGGTTGCTCCCTGCAAATCTACTATCCTTGCATTCTTCCTTATGTATTCTGAAAATGACATGAGTGTACAGAAACAAACGTGTCACAGGCCCAAGGAACTCACAGACTCTTGATGAAAGGTTATCAACATGAAAGTAGATGGGATTTTCAGCCACTTCTGTGAAAAACAGATTAAATTATGTGTGTGTGTAAAATTTTTGTAAAAGGTCTGAAGGACAAAATGTCACACAGGAAGAAATAGATGGGTCCAAGAATAAAAGAACAATAACATCTATATTAGCACTTAAAGAGATAGATGTATAATGGCTAATGATGGAAAATTAAACAAAAGGCAAGTGCCATTAAATGTAAGTACTGTAGATGAAAAAAAAGGTGATGAGAACACAAAGTGAGAAGTACCACTGCGTCAGGCTTTTAGAAAAGAGGATTTGAAACAGAAAATCTGAGAAAGAAAAAGAATTTAGAGAGCAAGACACTTCAATGGGCAAATGGTTTTGATTGCCACAATAAAAGAACAAGGTTCCTCTCCCTTTAGTACAGACTGCTTTCTGAGTATCTTCATTTTCTCCTATCAGCAACCTGAACAATCTCTTCATCCTGCATTCTTTCAACACATCACCTGCTTCAAAACAAACTTCCCCAGGAAAATCAACTTTACCCCAATCTCTCCAAGATAAAAAGTAAAGCTTGTCTAATTACTTTGATGGAATTTTCTGGAGAAAACCAGTCCTTTTGCAAAACTGGAACTTTCCCATCCAAATTTGACTAAATCATGTGTATTTAGGTCTTTTAACATTTCAATGCAATTCATATATTTCAGTCCAGCTTTACTGAAATCAAACAGCTCAGTCTTTCATTTCAAACAACTTTTCAGTTTGAAATGTAGTTCACCTTACTAAAATTGATGACTCTATATGCCTTCTAAAAATTTAACTACATTACTAACTCTTTTTTCTTCTGTGCATTGTCACTGCTAGGTAAATTCTGCAATTAGCCAGAGAGTAGTGACTGCACAGCAAGTTATTAGCCCATTCATGTCGCACTAAGCTTGTCTGAGCCACTTGTAACTAATAATGCCAGTATTAGCATCACTGTGTTGGTACTTGACATTCTTAATTTAATTATATCCCTAATAGTCTTAATAATTACAGACTTTTTCTTGACAATTACAATGCCAATTTTTTTCATCCCTCCCCCCAACTCTCCACCAAAATTGCAGTCCATAATCCAAAGGCATTTGCTGTGAGCCATACACTTGTACACCATACAAGCATAATGGATGTTTAAATTTTACCTGTCTCTGTAACATCATTTTATTTGACAACAATAGAAAATCTCACTATGCTTTGGGATGGAAAAAGACTCTTGTCTTTAAACAACATGAAAATGCCATGGTAACTTGCAAAAAGTGAATAAATGACTGTTTCTAAAATAGTCCATTTTCTGTCATTCCTTTTTCCACACTTACACTTATGAATTTTAAATGAAATGCAACAGTGAACAGACATGTTGTGTTCTGAGGTAGCTTGTACTACCAATATAGGGACATTCACTCATCAGTGTTTCTGCAAATGATGGAGTTACATCTCCAACAGCTTTAAACAGCTTACCTAAAATTAGTATTGTCTATACCGTTAAGATACTGTGTATATGATATATATGCAGGAAAGAACACTTTTAAACTTGCTATATTGGCTATCACAAAAAGTTGTGACCCTCCAGGAATTCCTTCCCATTCCACAAGGATGTCAACCTCAAATATTAATATGCTCAGTACAATCAGTACCTTGTTTCATCTCACCAACAGATTCTGAGGACAAACATCCAAGAAACCGCCCATTTTCTCTTTTCTAAAATTTCAGTAGGATTCAGTCCTCTAAGAACTTTTTCAAATCTAGCACTAATTCATCGTTTAAAAAGAGAAAACAGGAGACATCAGAGCTTTCTGTTTCTTACACTTGGAGTCTGCCTTCTCAGAGAATCTGGTGCTGATGCACACGTCCGAATATAAGTTTTACCCTCTTCTCAAAATAAGGAGGCCTAAGGAGAATAAAAATGAATCATCCAAGTCTCAGGGCCACAGTATGTCCCTTGGCACCTGAAGAATTTCATTTTTGTGCCCCAATTTCCCTCCTCATCTTCCTGCTGGCAGAAAGCAACTTACTCCACCCATTCCCGGGAAGGTGGGTCCTTTTCCTTCTCCAGGCAACAAGCCCTGCAGGGCTACCCCAATTCAGGATGGGGACACTAAGCAGAAGAGCATGACATTGTGTTCTTCTCTCTTCCTTAGTGTCTCACCAACTGAACTACGCAAAAAACAGGGATTGGTGTCACTCTCACACACCAGTTTGTCATCACTGCTACTACAATTATCTTTACCTTTTAACTGAGAACAATGTGGAAGAATCCACATCAGCCACAGTCCAGAGCTTAACTCTGCTGCCATGTAGGGAGTAATCAGCATTTAGTAAACTGGTGGCATTCATTATTCCCCAGGCACAAATGTGCACACAAATGGAATTTCGAGTAGGATTTTTGATATCAAAATTCCTTCTCAGAAACCATCCTGAAAGCAATCAAGTACATAACACTTCATGTTGTACTATAAACAAAGTCCAGATAAATCCACATAAGTAGGAAGCTGGATATCCAAACAACAGCTGATAGACAACTAAACACTTCTGTGATTTGGTTCAATTGCCTTTTCTAGCCCACCAACACGTTTCAACTTCTTAAGAACATTTTTTTCTATTAGACCTGATAGTCTAATTTTTGGGGTTGGTTTTTTTTGGGGGGGGAGAGGACAGGGGATCTGATGTAATTAAAAGAAGGGAGTAAACAGAAAAGGGAACTATAGAAAACTTTCACTGTAATACTCAATTCTACCTCCACACTGATGTCAGAACAATTTAGTTACACAACACCCTTTGGAGCTCCCTTTGGAGCTGTATGCGCTACTAGCTTGGCATTTATTAATATATTTGCTTTTCCTACTACATAAGCCAGACAATGCATTTTTAAAGACAAATAAGACAAATCTATCTCCGTGCAGGTGATCTTTACTGAGATTTGTCTGGCAAAAATGTACAATGTCTGTAACTTGTATTGCTGTCTGTCAACAGTTCATAGCAGTAAGCCCATAAACTCTCAATTAATCCAAAACCTTTTATGAATATCCTTCAACAGAATCAAGCTAAACTGAGTTTCGATTAGACATCAGAAGGGAGAGAATGGCAGCTGCTATGTTTTCACAAAAAAACCAAAACCACCAAANAAAAACATGCATTTATTAGAAACTACTTGAAAAAGTAGTTCAAATCTGTGCATACTAGTCAGAATACATCCAAGTAATGCTGCAGAGCAGCGATTTGTAGTCCTTCCTGATTTGCACATCTCTATAAACATTTTAAGGAGATAAAGACCCAATATTCAGAGAAGTCTGCTCTTTTATTTATCTTCCATGAAACTCTGGCTTTATAGTACAGTTCGTACATCCCAGAGTCCACAGAAACAAGATTTCAACACCATTGTTTCATAATTTTAGGAAACACTATTTCCACGTATTAGTGTGAAAATTTGCACACTCTTTGCTTGGAGTTCAGACTCCCATTCACATACATTCTGTTTCTGAAATGCAGTATATACATAGGTCAACCTGGTATTAGATCCAACTGAGCTCTCAGTTTCTCCCTTAGTAAACAAAACCAACAACCTGTCAAACAAGAAGTCCCAGTACATTACTACTTCCAAAATACCAGTTTTCTCATATGCTTTTCTCCTAATCCTCTTTTTCAGTTTCCTCCTCACTAACTGCAACCCAGCTACCTAAATAAATTCAAACACATCTTCCAGCCCAATTCTTTGGTGTGCATATGCAACATAACACTAGCTTATGAATGCCCAAAACTTAAAAGATGATCAGTGAGAGATCAAAAGTCATAACTGATGACATCCACAGTCTCATTCACTCATATTCAGTGGTGCTATAGCTGACCATATGGTTTGCCTTTTACCATTTGTATTAGTGAGGCTAATGACTTCAGTGGTATTTCCAAAATAATTTCCTAACGCTTTTCCTAACCAGCACATGTCAGATTGTACCAGTTGGCACATATGCCCCAAATTGCTCCCTTGTTCCCAGACTCATTAATTTGTATCTGTCTATAGCTCCTTGTGCTGTATGCCAACCAAATCAAGATGAGTCAAATCGCTTTACATCTTGTGTCTCTTATGACTGTCTTGGCTTTTGTCAATACAGTGAGTAACTCTGTATATATGTTTTCTCATCTCTGTGTTCAAATTATATGAAGCAAATTAGCAATATCAGAGGTATGCAACAATCAGTAGCTGGCAATTTCACATTTTAAAAGTGAAATAATTTTTACACAACACACAATATTAGCTTAAAATCTCACTGTCACTGCTCCACAACAAACTTGCTGCTACACCAAAATGTGGCCATCATTTTACCCCAGAAATATTCAATTTAACTTGATACAGTGACTTTACAGAGTATTAGCTGCTAGCTCACCTCTATAATCACAGATGGCCGGCTGATAAGCGTTCTTCTACTCTATGACAAGAAAGTAAATTTGTTGTGCTTATTTAGAGTGCATTAAATTGCAGCACCTCTTCTGGCTCACAACTCCTGAGGTTGTGACCAAACTCTTCCTTAGATCTGTTTCAGTATGAATACCTGTTTGCACCATGAAATCAAAGGGCATTCTCATTCTAATTAACTTCCTTTCAACAATGCACAAACAATGATCCAACACACCAGACAGGGAAGTGGAAGAAGAGCTTTTCCAGACTTTTGGTGCCTCCAGGTGGTTCTACCCAACTCCTTTTCCATACAGCAATGGTGATCATCCAGCTGCAGGTTCAGCATCCTGGTGCCTTCTCCCCTCAATTCTCCATTTGTTCACTGAACTGTTTTTTGGATTGCACCCCAAGTACCCATGACAGTGTAAGTTTGCTCTCTCAGAACAAGCCCAGCAGCTTGAAGAGATGGGCTAAAGCTTGCACTTTTTTCCTCCTCCTCATAAAACCTTCCTATCAATGGATAGTCTGAGCTAGCTGACTTATGCTATCACCATTTTGATATATTCTCTGAAATACTTCAAATATTTAAAGTGTATTGAATATACATTGAAAAATACATATACTTTGATATTGTCCTCCTGCTTATGGGATGTTTACAATTTCAAGCCCGCTATACCTTGTATTAAACTCAGAGTACTAAATCTACAAGAAAATTAGCATTTCACTGCACTATTGATTCAAAACACACAAAACCTAACAACATTATGGCCTTTATTATAGTATGTACAGAACACGATTTTGTTGTTAAGATGACTTTAATTCTAATTAAATTCTTTACACTTATTTGGAGTTATTCTTTAGGCTAAAAATCAAAAAGTGTCTGTTATAAGCATTACTTATGCAAATCTAGAATCCATACTGTCAATCAGTACAAAAAGAAATTGATGGCTTGCCAGTAACTATTCAGAAAATGCTTAATTGTGCAAGTATTTGAAAATGCTTTAAAAAAAGTACACCCACACCACCTTCTGATCAGTTTATGGTATAACACACCAGAAAGCTTACAAACACCCTGATACTGGCTATTTTCATACTTAATTCAGAATGATCGCACATGTAACACTCTCAATATGTGCTCAATTTCCATAACAGTACTAAGTGTATGATGAAGTGGGTGAGCACAATATTACAGCTCAATTTCATCTGTACACCACATGAAGTATTCCAAGTGGCACATGGAATAGTTTCACTTGGAAAACTTTCAGACTAAAACACTTTTTTTCTAAGAGAACATCCTTAATCCGTTTTTGTCAGGGGTAATGTTTACCATGCTTCTGAAGAATTTTGTTTAATAAAGTCTATGTTAATCTTGTGCACACTGACCACAAAACTTCCATGAATAATTCCCATTCAAATGACAATTATCTTTCAGAAAAAAAATGGCAATTATTTTGTATAAAAATACTCTGTCTTTATTACTAGAATCTCTACTGGAATAAAATCATTACTAAATTAGACAAACCATATTTATTTTCCAAATCTCAGTCTTTCCAAGTTAATGTGATACATACTGGTTTCAGCTGAGACAGTTGATTTTCTTCATCGTAGCTAATGTGAGGCTGGTTTAGATTTGTACTTAGAAGGCTGACAACATACTGATGCTTACAGTTGCTGCCAGGACAGTCAAGGACTTTTCAGTTTCTCTGGTGTGCCAGTGTCTGCAGGGGCAGGAAAAGCTATGAGGGGGATCATAGCCCTCAATTACTAGCCTAGGATTCGACCTTAGGTTCAGGACTGAGACCCAAATTGGCCAATATATTCCATATCATGTACATCATGTCCAGTATACACGAGGGTTGTTCTGGAAGTGCTGGCTCTCCCAGGGTTGTCTCTCATTCTCTTGGTCAGCTTGCTCTCTCAGACACTCGGGCTCTTATTTCTTTTCTCTGATTGTAATTTTGTGACTCTCCCTGCTCCAGGATAATTAGCCAGGAATGGGCTGAGTCTTGGTCATTGAGTGGTGAGTAATTGCACTGTGTATCACTCATTTGTGTAACTGTATACTTGCATACATCACTATTATCAACACTTTCAATTTTCTGTAGTTTTTTAATTGTTCTTACTTCAACCCATGAGTCTCTTTTCCCTTTGTTCCTTTAATTAATTCCCTCATCCCTGTGAAGGGGCAGGGTGAGCAAGGGGCTCTGTGGTGTTTGGCTGCCAACTAGATCAAACTTTGACAGATGTCCATCTAACACCACTCTTAAATAGTTTTTAAAAAATCATATGGCTACCTTTCAGTCTTCATTTCAAACTACAGGTGCCGCCTAAGAGAGCTGTTTCTAAAACAGTAAAAACATTTCATGTATATATGCAAGAACTACATTTTACCTGTGTTAGGTTAGCGCTTCCATAAGACACTATACAACACATACAGGAAGCTTTCTAAATAGTTACAGTGGTATGAATACAAATTCCTGAGATCTCTCGGTATAGCCAGCCTGCACGCAAGACTAGTCATCTTTACACTGACTATTGCCTGCTTCACATTAAGCCTTAAAAGGCCATCTTCTCTAATGCCACCATCTCCTCACCAGTGCCACTGCTTTCTGCCCAGCCTTTCCGGATCTGGAGCTGGCCATACTGAGCAGAACCCAACGCGGCATTGCAAGCAATGGCAGGGACACATTCCAGAGTGCGGGGGAAGGCTAAGGGGAGCAGCTGCTAGCCGGAGGTACCGGCCTCATACCCGGGTGGCTGATAACACGAGCCACCCTTTGGGGCCCCTGCTACGCCCATCTAGCTGCCTCCCCAAACGCTCTCCAAACGCACAGCAACGCCCTACTGCCAGGCAGCGGCCTGCGCACCACCCGGCCTTCCACTGCCTGGGCCGGGCGGGTCAGGGCGGAAGGAACGGACTCGGCACTCCCCGCTCCCCGCCAGCCGCCGTTCTACCCTCAGCCGGTATCTCCTCAAAGACCAACGGTCTGCGCGTGCGCCCACCGCCAAGCGGCCGAGCCGAGCCCCCTCGCTTCCGGCACCCCAGGCCCCGCTAGGAAAGCGGAAACAAACCGCCACGCATGCGCACCGCCTCAAAGCGCCCCGCGAGACCCCGCCCCCTGCGCGAGCGCTCCGCCCGGCCACACCCCCCTGCCCGCCCGCGGCCTGGCCCCTCCCCTGCGCAGGGGCAGCGGCTGCGACCGCCGCCTCCCACCGCCGCGAGACGCCTCGCCCGCCCGGCCTCAGGGCTGCCGCCGCCCCGTCATGTCCGAGGCGGGCCAGGAGCTCGTCCACCTGGTGTGGGGCAAGAAGGCCGGGCCCCGCGGGCTGGCCGACACCATCTTCTGCCGCTGGGCGCAAGGTACCTGCGTGCGCCGGGCCGCGGCCCGCTCCCCACTCGGCCCGTCCCCCGCCGCGGTGCGTGCCCGGCCTTCTCCCCCGAGGTCCTTCCCCGGCCCGCCCCGCCGCCCTCGGCCCACCTGCCCGGACACACCCACAGCTCTCCCCGCCGCCCCCGCGCGTGGCCATGTGTCTGTGGGGGGCGGGAGGCGCCGAGCCGGGGCCTGGGGCTCCTCTCTGCGCCCATGGATGGGGTCAGTGCTGGGTGTTGGCGTTCCTGTGTCACCGGCAACCCGGCGCTTGGCCCACGGCAAAAAGTGATGCTGCAGTTTCACTTGCTAAATAACATTTTTTTTGCAGCTTGGTCGTATTTTGCCACAAACCTTCAAATGAACTTAAAGGAGTAGGGAAAGATGTATTTCTTAAATATTTTTCAACAGCATCTTGTGCTGTCATTTTACGTAGCTCGTAGAAACATGAGCATAAGTTGCCTTTTTTTTGTGAGGAACATGAGAGTCACAAATAGACTTACAAAAAGTGGGGGCAGGCTTGGGACAGAGACACACTGATTTTTTAGAAATTGGCTCTTTGGCAATTGAAACAGGTGCGTACGGTCTTCAGAATGTGACGAGATAAAGCAACAATAACCATGGAACCGGGGGCATTTGTAAGATTTTTTTTTCCATATTTAAATTATGCAAACTACACATAGTTTCTTTTTGATGGAGACTTTCTGGTATTCTTTCAAAACTGCAATTGCAAAGTGTAGTACAGAGACTTGCTGATAAAAATTACGAGCAAGAAATCGTTTGGTGTACCTTGTCCTGACTGACAGAATGGAATAATAGCCTCTGTAGCTTAGTATGGGCTCTGAAGATTTCTAGTAATGGTTATGAAAATCATAATAATTCCTGGAGAAAATTCACAAATGATAGTGGAATTTATAGATTTAAAAAACAAAAAAGTGTGTTCAGGTCTTGGGGTAAAGTTGGGTGAAACAAAAGGATGTTCTTGGTGTTCTGTGTTCTTTGCTCTTCTTTTTTTTAACAAGTTTTGTCATCTGCATAGTTTCAGAAGATGCATGTGTGATGTTGACTTGGGAGCTGCACAGCTTCTCCCCTGTCACAGGACACAGAGTGCGTTACCAGACTCATACCTTTTTCCCTAGGTTAATATGTGTTCAGATAATTCAGTGAGAAATATTTGGGGAAAAAATGTCAAATTCCTTCAAGTTCTAGAATTTAAGCAGGCCTAGTAAAGTCATTACTTTTCCTAGTGAACTGATTATTTTTATTAAAGAATAATTACTTTCTGAAGTATCTCTGAAGTTTTCGTAGAGTGTTGCTGTTCCAGTAGAAGGTTTTTGCAAAGTCAGAATTGGTGTTAAAAAGCTTAGTTATTTCTTTAACTGGTAATATTAGCTTACCAAATTGACATTTTCAGTATAGTTTGTGTATGAAATTTTATCAGTCTCAGAATTTATTGAAATGTATGTTGTAATGTCCCACACTTCTGATCCTGTGAATTTAATGGAAAAGGCCTCTTGTGTTCTTGGTGGCTCCTGGAAAGAAGCTGTTTATTTCCTATCTTTAGGGAAAGACCTGTAACTATGTAGTCTAGTATATCTGTTGCCTTCTCTATATCCTCTTCAGTATAATGAATTTTGCGCGGTAAGAATACGTGACAATAAGTTAGTGTGTTGTTTGGAGGTCTTGTGCTGGGAATCAAAAAGGTCAGTCTCAGTCCCTTATGTTGTGTAAATGCATTTACCCAACTTTCAGTTTCTATTTTGTTGAAAAAGTTCTGCACCATTTACCTACATAGAGGAGTCTCAACACTGACTCATCAAGATTAAAAAAAAAACAACAAACAAACCCATAAAAATTAATATGTGCAGAAAGTACCAAAGAAGTATGAATGATGCTTGCTTAAGCAACTGGTTTGCTGTTGAGGGTTTTTGTGGTTTGGATTTTTGGTTTTTGAGCGTAGTGTCAACACTGGTATTTATTTCAAATACTTTCCGGATGTTGTCTGTTCCTTTCTCAAACCCTTTGGGAACTGAGAACTGTAATTTACATTTAGAAAGAGAAGTAGAGAGTAGGGAGGGTCAGTTTCTCAGTAAAGATAGCAATGTTCCAGGAATCCTTGTCATGCACCAAACTCCTTAACCATCAAGTCTGGTAAGAACTGAATACAGACTGATCTGCAGGCAGTTAACAGAACTGACCTAGCTAATGTGGATATGCTGTTTGAAGTTAGTGACAGTAGTTCCCTTAGTTTGCTGCACTGGCAACTTTAAATACATTGTTTTGATTCCTGACTTAACAAAGGCATGGCTGCAAAGCTGCTGTTGCAGTTGGGGGGGGGGTTGTGTTGTGGTTTTTTATAGATTTTTTTTTTTTTTTATTTTTTCAGCATTATTTGCAGTTTGAACCTTTTT
>VZTO01027700.1:0-106417 GCA_013400615.1 Syrrhaptes paradoxus
ACCCAAACTCCCCACTTTCTCCTGAATTTCTAGAGGGCAAACTTGAACTGCGGACATAAAGTAAAGCTTCAGTATTGAAATGGGGAAGGAATAATTCCCGCTGAGGATAATGACAGTTAATTGCATTCTGTAGTGGGGGATTTAAACCCAGGAATATAGCCACTAACCTGCAGTGTGTATGAATGGATTTTGATCATCCCTTTTCATCCAGAATCCATTTGGTTCAAAGGTAAAATGATGCTGTGACCGTCCTAGTTGTGTTAGAAGCCATAGGAACACCATCATCTCTCAGGATAAAAATGCAACTATGCATGGCATTTCCACAGTCACATTGAATGAGAATGAAATGGACATGAAGAAGTGCCTACAGAAAGGCTAATGAAAATTTCTGTAGAGTTGTTGTCAGACTCCATAATAAATATTATTCTAAGAAAAGTTAAAATTCTATAGTAAGGTTTATTTAAAGAACTGGTCCAAATCAACCACACAAATCAGATGGACATATCTTTTTATTAATTACTGATCAGGACAAACCCATTGCATCACAAGTGAAATTGCTAGGGAATGTAATTATTCTTAAATTCCTGAAAACAAGAGTGTCCTGTTGCAAAAATTTCACCTGGGTGTCAAATTTCTTTTCATGTCTCTCATGTCCTGGAGCAAATAAAGCCTGTCCTTTGAAAATAATGCAATTGATTTTCCTTGCCATTGGCAAAGGCAAACTATGACTGGTACAAGGTTAGAATAAGAGGCACATTGCTAGTTTGCTAATATTTCCCATTGTGCACAGCATAGAGGGTGGAGAATTGACTATGCAGTTTTAAATGAACATGATTATCTTCTCTGTTCTAGCACCAACGTGCACCACTGTGCTGGCACTCTGATCCATCCGCAGTGGGTCCTTACAGCAGCCCAATGCTTGCAAGAGTGAGTATCTGCTAGAACAAGTAACAAGCCGTTACAATCCTTATGCAAATATCAACAGAGGAGCAAGACATATCCAATAAGGCACTTTCTTTACTCCTTTTTTCCTGTCTTTCCTGCCAGCAAGCTGATTTTTATCTTCTGCTCCTGTCTCAGTCAAACAGCAGCAGAGTACAACAGAGGTTACTTCTGTTGTCTGCCCTCTCCCCTACCCCAAAGCATGCCAAAAAGTGTGCTAATGATGTGCTGGTGGTAATTGCACTTGGAAAAACTGACTAGCAGCTGACTCAGGGCTTTAGGAATTGTAAACATTGCAAGAAGATGCCACATTATTTACAGCCCATGGGTTTTTTCCATGATCATAAAAATCAAACTGTCTAAAATCCCCCACATTTTCCTCCTCCCCAGCAACAAATGCAGGCACCTACGGTCAGAAATAGCAGCCTGACCATCTTGGTAATTTCAGTTCTCCAGGGAAAACACTGAATTTTGTAAAAGTGACATTCCTGATTACCATTATGGATGTATAACCTCGCTGCTGTCCTTTCTTCCAGGACAACAGACACTTCTTCCTACAAGGTGTTTCTTGGGATACAGAACCTCAATGCAGCAGAGCCATCCCTGCAAATCCAAACTCTTCAGAAAGTATTAAAGGAACCAAGTGGAGCAGACATTGCTTTGCTGAAGTTGAACAGGTACCATTTCCATCCAGGTTTTCCCCTCAACACCTTTACTTTGAAGTCATGAGTTAACTTAGCCTGGAGTTAGCTCTCAGAGGTGGCTGTGGGATGGCATGAGAGAGTGTGAGAGTCCCTTTGAGTTTTAGTCTAACCATCTGTTCAAGGGTAAACCCCGAACATCTCTCCTGCTGAATGTCCCCACTGGCAGAAGCCATGGGAGCCTCTTACACAGTTTAGGAAGGGCAAGGACCAGTTAGGATTGGGGGGATTGCCACTGAAGCAAGAAGGGTGGAGGCAAACCAAAGTGGAGTTGTGTCTGGAGGATCTGCTTGGAGGATTTTCCCTCTCAGCTCTGACGGCTGTGAGCTCCAACTGAAGTTTTGTCTGCAGAACTCATTTCCATTCTTATAGGGAAAAGAACCGATGCAGGATTAATTTCATGGAACCATGTGACAGTGGAGGTTTGAGATCACTATCTCAGACTTCAGAGGGCTGGAAGATAGGCTTCAAAATGACGGTGATGGCATTGGCACAACTATAGCTTCAACACAGGAGCTGGTTAGCATCTCCTGCCCTCTTGGACTGCTGCATTCATGTCTCATGTCTCATTTAGATTTTTGTGTTGGAGAGATCTTTGTTTTAAGATGTGTCAAAGTCTTTGGTCTCTCATTCTCTTGAATTTTCTTGAGGCTCATGGCCCTGGCATGGCCTGATTAGGAACAGGAGTATTTGTTAGTTCTCTTTATTGGACACTGACGACTTCACCGGCTATCACTTTGCATACTTTGAAAATCCTTCTGGGCCTGAAAAGAGGTTATAAAGGTTCATTTTACCCTGACTGAACATCTGGAGTTCATTCAGGTCCTTCTACCCTCTTTCACAGTCAGAACTAACCTTCACAGGGTAGGTTCCTGACTGTGGTAGATCTTCATTTAAGAGCTTGTTCAGACATACCTCCACTGTACCAAAACTGTTTGCACTTGTCTGACTCCTTCCAGAAGCTACCTCATCTTTTCACATCTACATCTGGAAGTCAGTAAGGGATCAGACAGTACAAAGCAAAGACCTCTCTATGCAACATTTTCATCTTCTGCAGAACTGCCTCTCAGGGCCCTGCCCACCCCCCATTGCACTTTATTCTGGTGCCAAAGCCTCCAGGAACAATGCTGTGATGAGGAAGAGTATTTACTTTATAGAGGTGCTGAACTTAGTAATGTGCGAGATACCGCACGATGTCAGCCGGAGTTATGTTACCCAAGTAACTGTAGGAGAAAGGAATTTTCTGCAACTTCAACTCATCCATCCATCCTTCGCTCCTCCTGTGAAGTGTTTAGGCACCATCTAATACATCTTAAACATTCTGTACAGTTTAAAGGCACCATCACCTTCTCCATCCTTCCCCATGCCATTTCTGCACAGAGCCTTCTGAGTATGAAGACTGAACAAGCTGATGGTAATTTTTCTGAGGATGTTTTAATTATTCTTTGTTTTCCAGTCCTGCAACAATTACTGACCGTGTAAAACCAGTTTGTTTGCCTGAAACCAGTTCGATGGTAGAAAGAAACGCAGTATGTTTCCTGACTGCATGGGGAAAAACAAGAGGTAAATCATATTCGGTGCAGTTGAAAAATTAGTCAGGTTTTCAAATCTTACCCCAAAATATTTGCACTCATGGGACCTGAAAAACATGTTACTTAAGATTTAACTAAGGCAGAGATAACTAGGGAACTTTATTCTTTTTATTTCTTTCTCTCAGAACTTGATTTTTCCCCTTCATTTTTCCCTTGAGATAAGAGGGCATCCTGGGAACCATGAAGCCTTTGAGTTGGAGCTTGCTCAGATCCAGCCACCTTTGGGACATGGGCAAAATGAGTTCGAGCTGGAGGTTTTTAAGGTCAATAAAACCCTTACCTGAATTTTGTTCACAGTTTGTTAAAAACCAGCCATGTGGTCTCCTGCTGCCCAGCTCTCACTCCACCTCTGCTGAGGGCTGAGAATACCCAGCCCTCTTTGACTGGCTTTTGCTGCAGCAGGAGGTGATGCCTCATCCCTGCAGCTTACAGCAGTCATGCTGGCCTTTGTTTTCATTTGGTCCTGGCTCCCACATACATGCTTTTGGCCTTGCTGAGCTACACATAAGAGATGCCCTTCCTACCCCATTTGCCAGACAGCACCTTATTAATATTCCACCTGTAAAAGAAAGACAAATTTTAAAAAAGTAAAAAATGAACAGAATGTACCCCTGAGTTTCACCATAAATACCTTCCACATAGATTGCAGTACCTTCTTCCCCTTCTTGTGTCATTTAGGTACAAAATTGATGCTATGAAACAATGCCGTGTTGCTGTGCTTAAGAATTATCACTCTACTAACTCGTGTAGAGTGTGTAACTCATAAGCATTATCAAGAAACACTTTTCTCCAGCATAGACAGTATTTACCGGCTTTTCTCTCACCTTTTTTCCTTTCTTCTTTTTTTTCTTTTGTGTTCAGCTTGCCACACGGTGGCAGCTGCTTCCTGTGCTCTAGTGATCACAGACGCAGAAAAATGGCCCAGGCAAGATTTCTTCTGGAAGTGCATTAGGATGGAAAACCCACCAGACCATTGTTGCATTTAGGCAGTGGGAAAGATGGTCCTGCTGCGTCATGCGACTAGTTCCTGACATCATCAGGGGAGGGGGAGCAGAGCCAGAGCCCTACATCTAAACAAACTGTGTTTTGGAAAATTCAACCTTGGCTTCAGGAAAATCATCCTTGTCTGGAAAACATTATCTTTAGGCTTGGAAGAGTTCCAACCAATGTAAATCCAGGCTAACATACCCCCCCCCCCCAAAACAAGCCATTGCTACTGCACCGTGATGAGAGTCTGCAAAGTGACACAATGGCTCAGAATAATAAGAATCTGGTTTTATTTATTTTGTAACACTTTGCAAAGAAGTATAACTTCTGCTTGTTGAGGGTAGGTGTCATTCAAGTACAAAAAAGTTGAAAGATTGAATAAAGCCCTTGAAGGAGCTCAGAGGCTATAGAAGAGCTGGGGATGGATCTCAGTCCTTTCATTACAGAGGCTTCAGTGGAGCACAATGCCCAGGCTACCTTTTATAACCATTACATTTTCTTGGTTGTTCATAAGGTACTGATACAGACAACCGATTAAAAGGTGCTGAATTCCCCGTGCTTGAAAACAGAATGTGTAATCGCCCTGAATTTCTGAATGGAAGTGTCAAAAATAATGAATTTTGTGGTGGGTTTACTTTTGGACACACAGGTAACTGCGAGGTAAGAATAACCTAGCTTTGAGTGTAAGCAGATCAAATGGCAACTTGTGCTTTCAAGGCTCAGAAATAGCTTCAGTAATTCAAAGCTTCTGCATGAAGCAGAAGAACTGAGGTATACATAACATTTTTTCTTTGCCTACACAGTCAACCAGAATAGCAGGGAAACTGTGTAGGGTGATTTCTGTTTCCTTTGAGAACTGCATGCTGACATATCCTACTCACAGTAGCCTAGTGTTGTGAATACCCCATCCCACTTGAAATAAAGCCTGTGGTGTACTACCTGGAGTTTCCTTTGTTCCTAGAGACACAGGGGAAACTAGTGACTGTTTCTGGTGCAGCCTGAAGCTGTACTACATCTTTATTTAGTCCCTTGATTAAGTAAAGCTTGAAGGACTTCCAGTTTTCTAATTTTCACAAGTATATGAAAACTTTGAAAATGTAGTTTTTTAAATGGAGGTTATTGTGTTGGAAGCTTTTCAGTAAAAAGCTGCTAGCTACTTGGTGACAGAGTCAGAAAGGAAAGGCTGGTTTGTTTGAGCAGGTGTTCAAGGCTGCTGGTGCAATTGATGTATTTGAGAGTGTTGACGGTGCAGTCATTGATAGGTACGCAAATCATTGGACATAGGTGTCAATCTCCTGTCACGCCTGGATTTTAAGAAACGATGTTACAATTACATTCATTTTGCCCAGGAGCAAGTAAGTCAGAGAATGTGGAAAACTGAGAAACTTCTTTTTTTTTTTTATTTTTTTGTAATTGGCTTCACAGTGATCTGGGGATGTTCCCACATCCATGATCAGTGGTTGGATCTCTCTTCTTCAGACCAGAGGAATGGCCTTGGATGCTTGGAAATAACCTTTTTTTCCTCTTTATTTTTTTTTTTTTTACTCCAGCAGGTCTAATACAACTTTCTCTCTCTCCAGCCCTTGCCTCAGTCATATTTTGAGGCCTTCAGAGTTACCACAATATTATTCCTGCCAGTATTTTGTTGTTTGCATGTCTAGTGTCTCCATCACTAAAGAAGTAATCTTATTCTCTCTTCTCCTCCCTAGGCTGAAGTTGGAGGACCTCTGGTCTGCAAAGATAAGGACAGATTTGTCCAATATGGAGTCACCTCTTGGGGACTGGACTGTACCCAGCCATTAAAGCCTGTTTTTGTCCATATTCCTAGTTTTGTTTCTTGGATCAAGAACGCAATGGTTGCCCACTGAATCTGGATGCAGGCTAGCTTTTCTGGAAAGCAGTCCCTGTGTCAGAAACAGCATTCCAAATACATTTAAAAATTTGCAATAATCAATAAGAATCTTAAATAAATATCATTACTGGCTGAACAGAAGTAGTTATTGCAAAGCAATAGCCAAGTTGACCAATTATTACTGTCTGTCAGCGTGCCTGTGTTGTGCCTGGGTAAGTCAACCACGCTGTATGTGGCAGCAGCTGTAAGGTTCCTACACCACCCCTCTCTTTTGAGATGTGCTCCAGCTCATGAAAGTGGCTTCCTCTTTGTTCAGACACCTGCTTTTCTCCTCTGTACATACAAGCAGATGGCCTATCTCTTTGTACAAGGTCTTTACACCAAGAAACTTTATCCCAAATCAGGTCTGTCCCTGTATCCATCACTGGCATCTGCTCTCCTTCCTGTTGCTACTCCAGATATAAGTAAGTAGCCACCAAACCCAGCCGCTGCCTTGGGTAAGAAAAGGTTTCACTTTCAGAAACTGGTGAGCGCAATGTTCCCTGGAGCAGATGAAAAGCTTGCTGCCATCTGGCACTCGCTTACTATTCCCCATGTACTCTTGTTTTTGTAAGTTCTGCCAGTAGCGCTGTTCTTTCGAAAAACACTGGCACAAATCTCTGTAATAACTGGCCAGACCCAGAAAATTGTTCCTGTTTCTCCTGGTGCCTGTAAGCCATTCCCCAGTGCCTGTAGGCAGTGCCTAATGGAAATTTCAGGTATTTGGTACCATCTTTTGCTAGTAGGTGCCGAACTGTGCCTGCTGGGGGTCTGCTGATCTAGGCGATACCATTGCCTGCAGAGGTTTGTACATTCTGCCTGGAATTCACCCATCACATGAGCACAGACGCGTGCAGCTGGATGCTCCTCACGGAACCCAACAACCCCGCACATTTGGCATTGAAATGCTGCTGCTTCATGCAAACCAAAGGCTGTTGTTCTTGATTTCAAGGTTTAGAAAGGCCTTTCTCCCCGGACTCTCTTGCCAGAGTACCTCTCAATGCTACTTGATTAGATTTGGGATAACCGTCAGTGTAGCTCTCCCTGGACATTAATAAATATGACAATTTTCGTGGCACTATGCATCATATTTGGAAATTTTGTTTCTTTCCCAGAAATCCATGTGATTCATTAGAGTTCATCCTCTTGCTATAGGATGTTTTCAGGGGCCTTCACTTTACAATATTCTCTTAATCTTCTTTGACATAGTTTCATAGCTATTTGAGTTTTTTCTAGGTGTCATTTTGTGACTTAGGGTTTTTTTAGCTTTTATGAGATTACAGTCTGGAAATCCTGCATTATTTTATCCAGCTGAGAAAATGACTGTGGCTTTAGCTGTTCTCTCACAGCACAGGAATTCTTGATTTACTCTCAGCCATCTCTTCTGGTTTTAGCACACAGGGATACACTACTTCTGTCAAGGCTTCTTGCGTTTTCCAGTCTTTTGATGTGTCTAAATAATAAAACTACTTTTATATTTACAAGATATTACAAGATGTTACAAGACTAATGGGTAGTTTGTAACTAGGGAACGTGTCGCAGACTTTGAAAACATCTTTGGAAAAAAAGTTATGAAGGTAACTCCAGCTGCTCACAACATCATCTCTGTAAGCTTTCACTCCACTTTCATCCACCTGCCAGCTCACTGTTTGTGATGAATCTTATATTCCTGAACTTTCCTCGGCAAAAATTGAACATGTCTCTTGGACACATGACATAAGTAATTGGCATATCTTTCAGAAATTCACTTTGAGTTAAAATATAATAGGAGCAAACAATAAAGCTGATCAGCAAATTTTCAACTATTTCAACGCAAAATTTCCTGATCTTAGCTCAGGAGTTTGAATGAGAGTCAGGGAAAGAAACCCCAGCTTTTCCTATGGTGCCTCCAGCAAATACAAGCTGTGGGCTCTAATGGCAAAAACTTTTTGCATAGGAACATAGAAATGATTAAAGAATAAAGGATTTTTATACAATATCTATTAAATTGGAACCATCATAAACACTTTTATTAACTGCTTGTAAAAAAAGATGTTACTGTATGTTATGCTCACACACATGCACACACACACAAACTGTCAAAATATTCAGCTAAGCCTGAAGGTGATGTTCTCACCTCACTGACATATTGTTGAAAATCTCATTGACTCAAGTGGCTTGAATTGATCCCATTTCACACAGCCTTGAACAGAATATAACAACATCATTTGCTGCCTTGCCATTTTAGCATTTTGTTTCAATAAGATTAAACTGGTTAGAGTACCCTTCCTTTACACAAGTTAATGAGCCAAGAACAAGTATGGAAATCAACCTGCATGCAAATGACAAGTACAAACTGCACTGGCAATTTCAATAGATACATTGCGTGGCAAATGGAGGTTTCTTAACTGTCTTTTCTGAAACTGTCATAGGAGCAAGGAGCTATAAACTTTCACCCTATTTCAGGGACATTTCTAGACAACCGATCTCATCACTAGCTGGAACCATCTGTAAATAATATACTGCTGCAGAAATCATTGTATATAACTGTAAGTGTGTAGAAAAGTACGGGAACATCACCTTACAAATAGCAGGCATTTGCTGGGGTCTTTGGAGGCACTCCGGCAATTGTTGGGTTAAAATGCAAAATCTCTCCACACGTTCTCTTCTCTGCTTTTCTAACTAGAACTGGAGTAGTGGTTATGCTCCATTTCTTCATTTTCTCTTCCACATTCCACTGCCAAACAGTCCTCAACCTCATCCAAGGACTCCCCAGTAGCTGCAAACATTCTGAACACAGTGGTCAAAGGGTTACGCTGCACCATTATGTATGAGAGGAAGGACTGATAAGAGTTCAACAACCCTCCCTCTGCATGCGCTCCAGAACAGCAGTCACAGCTGAGTCCTGGGATTTGGGGCAGCAGAGACAGGAACTGCTTGCCTGCTAAACCCAAAAAAGCATAGCCATGACCTGCTGAGCACCAGTCTCCGAGGAGCCTGAGTGCAAACAGAGGCTCACTTTCTGGTAGACTTTTCCAAGAAGAAAACAGAATTAAAAAGAAAAATAGACGTGCAGGTTGAATTTCAAGCCCTATTACATGCTGCTTCTCTGTTTGTGTTGTGCAGCCCCCCACATAAAGACTGACTAGCACTCACAGGCAGGATGGCAACTGCAGTACGCTAGGAGAATAACAAAATTGGGAAAGGACAGGGCTGTGGGGAGGATGTGCTCCCACTAACGGGAACACGGAGCAGGCTACAGCAGATCACTGCAGTGGTTTTGCTGAACCATTTCCCAAAGCAGTGCTACTGCTGGCCATGACATGCAGGCAGGACTCAAAGTTGCCCAGCGGCTCACCCTGCTGTACACCACTCTTTAGCTTAGGTGTGGTTTCTCCAAAGCTCTCTGCCTAGGAAACAGAGAGAGCTTTTGCCCTCCTGCCTAACAGTGACATGATGAAATTGTTCCCCAGGTACAAAGAGCTCTAGCACACCGCATGCTAAATGCCATTGCCACTCAACTGGACACTATTCCTAAGTGTTTACAGCTGAATTCACTCCTCAGCTGCTTACTTTTAAGGCAGGGGAAAGGAATGCATTTTCTCTTAACTCCAGCCTCCAGTAAAGGCTGCTGTCAGAGTCTCTATGGCATTAATGATCCTCATATCTCTGTTAAAGGCGATTGCATGGTCCCTGTTTTTCCAGACATTTTTTTTCAGCAACACGGAAACCCCAGTAGTTAATTCTTTAGATCTTTCTGTGACAAAGATGACACTCAGTTTGCCTACTTCCTAACATCTCTGCTTCTCACATGTCTGTCTGACTTCATTCTGCTGGTTTCTGATATTTGGCAGCAGCCACAACAAATGAACATCTCAAAGACTAAATCTTTCACAACAGGAAAAACATCCTCTCTGTGTCTCCGTACTGTCACCTTCACTTTCTTTTCCTTGAATACATTAGCTTCTAGGGCCAGAAATTTGGGAGATGACCTTATCCACCTCTGTGTTCCTTCATGTCTAGAGCCAGGACAGAATTTATTTTTAACTTGGCTATCTTTTTCCTTCCTGAACCCCTTCCCACCTTACCAGCAGCAGCTCCTGCATCCAGAAGCCGCTCACATTGTCCTTCTGGGGTCACCACCCTGAATGCCCTCTGGCTCTATGGATCAGGGCTATGAAAGTGTCACTTTGTCACTTGTTCTGGTTGTGTTTGAAAAGAAAGTGAAAATTCCTTCCCTATTTCCCAGCTGCCTGTGGATCTATGCTCCTTCAGTTCATGCTCTCCCCAGTCTTGCAGCTGTGCCCTGCCTTAGAGCCGCCTTTTGAGATTTTCCTCTCCAAGCAACTGAATCTTGCCTTTGGTCCTTTCTCCTCTTAGCAAACAACTAATATCTAAGTGGCTGTCTTCTGTCTTTTTCTGATTCTGAAATTAAGGGAAATTATGTTTATGTGAATTTATTCAAGAAGGTGTGACCTGTGTTCTGACATTGTTTGCCATTTCTTTTGCAGGGGATTTTTCTGAACTTACAGTAAACCCAATTTCAAGGGTCAACTTCTATTTAAAAAGCCTCCTACCGTTGTTTATATTTTAACCACTGTGCTAACTAACGTACCCTGACTCTGAAATAAGATCTGATAAACTTCCACCTACGGTAGGCCTCGCGGTGGTCAAATAAATGAGAGCAAACACCACAAGATCAGAACTGGGGAAAGATTTAGACACTGTATGGATCTGTGAGGGAAAGGAGGAGAGGCACAGACGGAGTCAGACAAATTAACAATTTACAACAGCTCCTTTCAAACCTAATGCCTTGAGAGGTCACGTCCTTGTTACAAGACAGCAGTGAGGAATGCCAGTCTGGCAGATGAAAGACACTTTTCCTCTTTTTTTGTGGAAAACAAGCATAATAGAATAAGCATTTTTGTAGCAGAATCAATTGCTGACAACATCCCCAAGCCCAGTTTTCTGAGATCAGAGCTATTAAGACAGAGATATACAATATTTGTCCACATCTGCATTGCCATCTTTGAAATAAACGGCATTGAAAGTTTTCTTTCCTTTCCTCAGAAATAAATCAGCAGCAGCTGCTCTGAATTTCAACCAGGTTCAAGGCAATGAGGTCAAGAGAAGCACCAGACCCAAGCCTAAAAGTGGAAACTGAAGGAATATATGTGGACCTTTAACCTCCCGTCAGCTTGCATAAGAGTTCTTGCTTACGTGATGCATGCAGATGTTCCCAAACTGTCCCGGATGCAGGGACATGTTACACACCTTTGGCTACCAGCATTAGCTTCTTCCTGTAGGAAAAGGAGATCTGCTTGAAATCTCTAAAACATGTTTATAAAAGAGTTTTACAATCTCAGTTAAACCTCAAGGCTTTTCAAATCCTCACCCATGCAGGAGAAACAGCCTCGTGTAGCCCACATATGCAGCTTCTTTCTTGCACTTTAACCACTAGATGTATACCATAACGCAGTAACCCAGTAAATTCCTCCATGGAAATGGGGGATACAGGTGGATGGGGAAGGTGTCAGAAGTGCTGGGGAGGGCAGAGCTGTGCAGAAAACAAATTTTGCATTGGAATAAGGAAAAAAAACAACACTATCTGATGATACCAGATGGGAAGGAGGCATGGGGCTAGACAAGCAGATGCTGGCTGTAGTTGGGGATAAGACAGTGGCCAGGATATCAGGGAGTGTAGAGCAGGAGAGAGGGAACCCAGGACCTGGAGTGAGAATTGAAAATGGGGTTAAGATTGATAGAAACAGGTGGGGCTAGACCAGACTTGAGTGTTGTTCAAAAGCCTACTTGCTGGTGAAGCCTACTTTGTATTCTGCTTCTTCATTTTGTCCCCCTTTTCCAACGAGTAATTGTTCCTAAAACCCAATAAATCCAATCCCACATATCATTGCACAATATCCAAGCCCTTCTCTCCATCACCATCCACATGTTCCCCTGAGCTGAGTCCAGCTCCCGTCAGCTCCTAAGTTTTTCACATAATCTGTAGAACAGCAACTAATCTGGTTCCTGTACTAGAATGCCTCTCCTCCTTATTACACCTGCACACCTATCTTTATCCCAAGCCCTCACTACAATGTGATTTTGTTTAAGGTGGGACAACAAGCACTTGGATAGCCTCACTAGTTTTTAGAAGGAACTCATGATTCTATGAACTTTTTGCTTTCAATTGCAGAAGACTGAGCTGCATGACCCAGCAGCAGCCGTTCAAGCCTGTTCTCCTCCTCCAATATTCAGCCTCCTCCAGCCTCTGGTGAGTCACTAGCACATTTGATTCAACAAGTTGTTTTGAAGCAACACCAGTGACCTAACATGCAAGAGAAGCCATGAAATGGTGCTGCAGCACAACTTTTCCAAGGCAAAGGCCACTTGGGAAATGCAGAGTGAGCTGATGTTGAAATCAGGATAACATATGGATGAGCAAAGTCTGACACCCTCACTGGATGTTTTCTTTCATGCAGTGTGAGGTTAAACGCCTGGTAAAGAAGAACACTGAATAGCTTTCTATGGGTCTTAAACCTAACGTCATACACTAAAATAAACTCTAAGTCTTACTCCTAAACAGAAGAAAAACAGAGAAGCCTAGGTCAAGGAAATACAGGAGAAAAGGAATTCTCTAATTAAAAAGTAAAACTAAACTCTTTTACAGAGTTAATATTATCTGGATCTGATAATAGTGGTTATTCTGAGACTAAATGCAAGATGGTCCTTATAAATCAATACATGGCTGAAATTACTATTGGGACTCTAGTGTCAGGAGAAATTCAGATTCTGATTTGGCATATGATTTCCCATGCTTTCCAACAACATAATTCCTGTCTATTCTCTGTCAAAGAAAGACCTAATCATTGGAGAACAAAAACATGCCCCACGAAACAAAAAAGTGCTTCACATTTCCTAGCATCCAGTACAAATGATGTTTTGGCAATCCATCCAATTCAAGGTTGTTTGAGTGGCCACACCACGGCAAAGGGGGTCACAGCACGGGAGAATGATTAACTAAACCTACCTGCCTTGTTTGTTTGATGCTGCCTTGCTCCAGTGTGAGTCAATAAGACTTTGTGCACCGGCACACACATCTTCCAGCTGGGACAAAATGGGGATCAGCAAAGGTGCCTTTCTCTTTCTTTTCCTGCTCAGCTCAGGTAAGAGTCCTTTGCCTTCTGCTTGCCTATGTAAGATGGGAGCCAAATTCTTGCAAGGTCCATTTGGTGAAGGTAGATCACCAGATACCTGCATCACTGCCTCCCTGGATGATGATGGATTTGGGCTTGCTGGCCAGAGAGATCTGCTGTTGAACAAAGGGAGAGCTGTGGATGCTCCAGTGTTGTGTTTGTTGGAGACACCAGAAGAGCAACAGCCTGGGTGTCTGCATGGGGAACAGGTGGCTCCTTGCAGACATGTCCCATGGGCAGAAATGGGGGCACTTTTGGAAAGCAAAGCCTGTCAAAGGCTTGCTACAAGGACATGGCTGTCTCTGGTTTCAGCAGCCTTTTATCCTGGGGTTGTTCCTTTTCTCTGTTATTGTCAAGTACTGTGATCCTTATTTTGATTGCTTTAAAATTTGTAAATGTTTTGTGAAAAACAAAATCGCACAATGAAAAGGAAAATTTGTTCTACACACTAGAGTTTAGGTCTTTGTCATAGCCACAGTCTTCATTCCGAGTGGTAGGGAGGCCAAACTCCGGTCAGCGTTAGTTTCTGCAGTAGTTTAGGTGCTGCAAAACTATTTTTGGGAAAGGTAGTAAAAAAATAATTTGTAAAACTTGAGAACCGAGTAAAGTTCATTGCATATATCTTTTGGGGCTTAGTGGGTTATAACCCTTACAGAAACTTCAAAAAAAAAGTATTTTCTGTCCTGGAAACTTTAAAGTTCAATGAACTATGAGATTCAGATGGCACGTCTTCTTTTAGGCCTTCTGTGTAACTACACAGCTTGTGATTGCAGTTAAAAATAGTTGTGAGCGTGCCAACACATTAAAAAAAAAGCCCAATAAAATACACAGGCATTTTGTGTGTGTAGTTGCAAAAAAAAAAAAAGTTACAGAAAAATGTATGGCTAGATTTTAACATCTAGAAATTCTAGAGTCATACCCCAACATAACAAATTCCAGATACTATTTAATGTTGAGAATATCATCTTAGTTTAAATTCCATTTTTGCAGAACAGCCTCATTCAAATAAAATACACTTCTAAAATAAGGAAGAATTATATATGGGGGAGGAAAACAATAGGATTTGGGCTTTTGTCTGCAATACTCTGCTTTTGTTCTCAAATCCTTTATTAAATGGCTGTGAACATTTGCATTTCTGAATAAGGCAGTAATACATCCTTCTAATACCAAAAAATTCCAATAGACACAGGAAAAATAGTGGCAAGAAAACTTACTGCATTTTTATTCAGCTAAAACAAACAGAATTAAGAATGGCTGGGATCTGTACCACAATAGCATTTTTTAACTTGTGTTTCTCGCCCTTGTGGAGGGCGTTGCAGAATCCCCATGATGTTGTTTTAATCTAGTTTAATGTTTTCTCTCAAGCTCGTTTCTCCTTAATGTCATTTTTGTTTTGAAATAACTAACTAGAAAAATCAGTGATTCCTGTGCCTGTCACTTGAAATTTTGTTGTATCCTTTTTCACTTTAGCAGCCATCCTTTTCTTTCATGCTTACTGTCAGCCCTGAGGGCCAAACGCTTCCCTAGTCCCCATGCAGAAAAAACCTCCAGTGACTTCTCAGGGTTTGCAATGGCATGAGAGGAAGCACAATGTGGCTCTTGTGCCTATTTTATCAGTCTTACATTGTAGGTGAAAAACAACCTTAAAGAAAATACTTAATTGCAGACTGAGCTAGCCCTCAGGTGGAAGAATTTAACCCTCTCAGAAGGCACATGAGCCTGCTTCACACTCCAGAAGAGTGTTACTCAGGAGAGGGGGGAGCAGTTACCTTCCTCAGCTTGAAGGACATTTCATTGAACACCCCCGTAGAGACCCCAGTCACAGGCTGTGGGACCGTAGGGGGATGAGGCCCCTTTCTGTCCCTCCTGCTGGCAGTGGGCTATGGCCAGGAGTGAGAAGGGTCAGAAAAAGATGAAGAAGGAAGAAATGCATCTCTTCAGCGTGGCTGTCGTACATGAGGGGGAAGCTAGAGTCTAGTTCATATGCAGTCTGCCTTTTATTCGGCAGTTGCATAAAGCAAGGCGCGAGAAGAGGGCAGAGGGCAGGACTCAGAGGTGTTGCAAAGACCATGGGCTAGCTGTCTCTTTGGGGCTGAAATCTCACAGAGCAGGTAACTCCCAGAGCCAAACACTTGTCGGTAGAGTCATATGCTTGTCTGATAAAGAGACAGTAAAAATCACAGGACTCGTGCAACTCCATGTCCCTGTGGCTGGAGCTCATGCAAGTCATAGTTTTGTGAACTGTAGCTAAGCATTCAGAGGTTGCATAGCTGTAACAGAAAAAGAAAATACTAAATGGCAAAGTCCTTTACAAGGGGGATTGTACTTGAACAGTTTTTGAGTGTATCCCTAAACATAGCTTTACATTTTAGCATCCTATGTATTTCACATGCAACGGCATCTCAGAGGTTGTCAGGTGAATTTATTTACCCGTTTAGTGTCTTGTGTTAATTCACTGCAATAAAGGGCAACATCTGCTTCCTTGACCTACTGAGTAAGCTCAATATAGAATTATCACAAAGATGATAAACTGAACATTAGCACAGTGATAACCTCAGTGACTGGGGATAGCTTGTTTCTTGCAAGAGCATTTGAGAAGAGGCAGCTGTAGGGTGGGTGATAAAACTCAAGCAGATAAAACTGAAGTCGTTACATGTGGGTAATCACTGTTTCACATCCTTCTCAAGTCTCATTTCTCCACTTTCTCCAGAGTATAGGCGACCAATATTTTATTTCTGAAACACCTCAATTTTTTTCACTCCTTGGGTCATCTTCTCTGTTCCCACTGCTTTCTACCCTAGGTTTGTGTTACTTGTTATGACTTTCAGAATTATACAAAGCACTGTTCAAGCAATTTCTCTGTCCTGCCTTACACTGGGCTTCCAGTGACGTTACCCTTTACCATCCTTGGAAGGCAAGATTTACCCGTATTTTGTCACCATTAACCCAGTTACTCTGGCAATTAAAGGATGATGTTACTCAAGTTAGTGACAAAGAATTTAACATGAAAGTTTGAAATATATCGTATCTGCATTCACATTTTTATCCCTTTCTCTATTTTTTCCTTTTAGTGCAAGGAAACATACTAGACAGCTATGTGAGAACAGAGGGAGCTTGGCTGCTCAACCCAAAGAAGCAGATTTATAGGACAAATACTAAAGAAGAATGTGCAGAGCGATGTGAAGCTGAAACTAAATTTCCTTGCAGGTAATTTTCACTGGTTCTCATATATATCTTTCATTGCAGATGGTAGAACAGTCTGCCGTGTTTATCAGCAGTCTGGATTTTTGAGGGATTTCTTAGGAGTGTGTGTGTCTGAGGTTTGCTGGGAAAAAAAAAAAAGTAGAGAAACAGAATGCCTGGGACATATGGATTAATACAGCAGAAATAGAGAAATTAAGAAAATTATGTTGAATTTTTATTGGAAAACATTCTGATGCGTACCTTGGCACAGTGAAAACCAACTTGGCATGGTTTTATCAAGACTTTTGACCTCCTTTGGCAATAAAGAGTCATAATTTTGAGGTCTCTTCCAATGTCTAATATTCTGTGATTCTGTGATTCTGTAATTAATTGCTTTGAAATATAGGACAGCAGTAATGGCATTGCTTATGTTCATTGCATCACCTATTATCTTGCAGATACATCAATTTTTCTGAATTTTACTAGAATTTGGACTTACGTAACTTCTATTTGCTTTGAGAAAGAGACAACCATCTAAACATTAACAACCCTAACCCCTTCTTCCAGCCAAGCCCTCTCCCTGCAGTTGCATTTAAGCAGGCCCGAGGGGCTAGAAAGCATGATAGATGTTGACCCATCTGTACCACTGGCCTTTGTGCAGGCTCCTGCCCCAGGGGAGCCTTTGGCTTTGAGCCTAAGGCTTCCGAGCCTCCTGTGCCAAAGCCTCGGAGCCCACTGAGCTCCAGCAGTACAGCAGGCACCCGCTGAGGTATCCGCTACTGCGGTGGGAGGCTGTCCTCACATGTGAGGCAGGGAGGTTTGCTAGTCTTCATGAGTTCTTGACCTAAGGCTTCTGCAGCACACCTTGTTGAACTCAGCAGGCTGACCGTCTGAAGGGCTGTTTCCAGCACTTGGTTCTCCATCAGGCTTTTATTCAAGGCAGGGATACCCTGGTGCTGACTTTTTAAATGCGTTTTGTAACTTTGTGTTTTAAATCAAAAGGGAAAATGAGACATATTTTGAAGAGGTGTAACCTTGGGTTTGTTGACTGAGTGTGTGAAGTGCCTCCCGTTCCCTTTGATCCTACTCCCCTCCCTGAAAACCAGCCGGGGAGGGCAGAGCTGCAGCGGTACTTATCTCAGGAGGGCAGGGAGGAAAGCAGGAGTCTGTATATTAAATTATATATTTAAAGTTTGCGGAGGATTATTGTTCTCTTTTGAGGCATATTCAGATTATCATTCCTTAGTCTCTGCCTCAGGTCTGAGCCTACCACCACCTGACACTGGAATAACATCAGGGTTGTTTTGTCCTTGTCTCCTTGATCAATTATGCAAGAACAGATGCTATCCAGCAGGGAAGGACCTGGGGGAAGAAAGGTAGCTGTCAGGCAGAGCTTTAAGACCAAGCCAGCACTGCAGCATCATCACATCAGTGCTTCAGACTGATGGGTTCAGACCAGTGCCCCAGACTTGTTACCCCGCCTTAGCAGCGTGTTGGACCACGCTCATTCACTGCATCCCTGCTTGTAAATTTAACATCCCTGTGAGCTGGACTGGAATCAGGGGGAACAGTCCCCTGTATAGTTTTGACCCAGGGCAATCGACACTCCCCAGACAATGCACAGACCCTATTCACAGCAGCAAGTCTGGATGCGGTCCCTCTACTTTGGGAAGAGGCTGTGTGAATTTACAAGTACTGGCACACCAGGATCATGCCAGTTGGTTTTGGGGCTACAGAATGGGCTTTGTCAGTACTTACAGTCCTGGTATAGACCTACCCATGCCATGTTGCTACTGCTCTTTTTTGGTTTTGTTGTTCAGAAAAGCTAGCTGTAGAAATTACTTTGCCTGTCGGGAGTTTTCCTTAGATGCTATTGTAAAGGTTTCACCATCCACTCCAATTTTGCAGATTTATGGACTAGGTGCTTGCTGAAAAGACAAATGGCTGTGTTTTCCAAAGTGCTTACATTGCTTCATGTACAGGGACTCAGAACGGTTCTCACAAGGTAGTTTAAGGTCCTGGCTTGTTGTGTTTTACCTGTTCCTTGGTAACTCCTGAACACTGTAGTGTCTCGCTTCTTGACTGACCACTAATTTTTTTTGAAATAAGGTCAAGGTCCCTTGTACATATATCCTCTTCAGCATGTTCTTTGGAGTCTCTGGCACATTATAAACCTTCTGGTTTATCCCTTGTCATAATTTGTTCTTGTAGCTCCCTTACAACCTAAGTTTGGTACAAAAACTTGGGAGTCAAAGTCACCACTGAAAATGGGAGCTGCAATAATCAGTGATATGTGAAACATTACTCAATCTTAAATATCTCTGAAGCACAGTGCTTGCTAAAATTATAACTGAGTGCTAGAAAAGGTGTTTAGGGAAATAATGCACACATTCAGCTGTTGTTTCTTACACTGCGCTCTCCTCTTAATTTCAACAGGGCCTTCTTATTCACCAGTAAAGACCAACAGTGCTTAACATTGGCTGAGAACACCAAAACAGCAGTGATATTCAGAAGAACAAACGCAGTTCTCTATGAAAAAAGAAGTATGTCTCTGTCTCTGTCTTTTTTAATATTATTTCACTGAGATATGCTTTCCAGCGGGACTCACATAACCCTGTTGTAAATGGAGGCTGAGCCTTCACTGGCTCAGACAAAGTGGATAGGTCAGCCCTTACCTGTTTTTTGCCACATTGCTTCTATAGTAGTGGTACCAATTTTTTTCTTCCCCAGATTAGTGCTCTAGTATCTTTCCTGCTCCCTAAATACTAAATTCCCCTGTTGTTCAGGGAATTCAGAAGGTGCTAGGAATAATGGAGGTGCTTAAGGGGGTCCCTTCTCTCCTCTCCTTTTAAACCAGCCAATAATCTTTGGCTGCTGAGGGTATGGGGAAGAACTACTTGTGCTGGCAATGGCTTCTGACAGAGACCTTTGCCCACTGGAAAACTGGTGGAAACTGCCAAATAATTTAATTTGGATCACTAAAGAATATTCATAATTTACTGGGGTGGGACTCAAATCAGTTTTCTTTTAGTTGCACATGTTGTCAGAAGTATTAGATTGTTAACTATGCTAAAAAAAATATGTGTTTTTGTAGTATTTATATATAGTTATATGATATTTGTGCTCTTCAATTAATGAATTTGGTGCAACTTTTATTCTAATCTATATATTTAAGATATAATTAATTGATGTGGTGAATTTTCATATTCTCCTTTTGCACCTGTTTTATTTCTGGTCAGTTTTGTCATAGATGAGGATTATGTGATTTGAGTGTATTTAATCTCCTAATCTTTCTGAAAATCCAAAGTTTGTCTTTAAAAAATGGCAACTATCAAATTTTTTTACATCTCTTTTAAAAATCTATCACTTTTTGCTGGATGCAGACAAATAATTGGTTTTTAAGACTGGTTTTGGATTACATAATCAAGCATGGAGCTCTTGCTACAGGGAAGATGGAATGTGTTTTATTTTTAACGTTTCATTGTGTTGTTCTCTGACTTTAGTAATACACAGGGGAGAAAAGATCTCCTTCCTGGTCATTCAGATATATAAGATAACGTGGTAAACTTTGAATAGAGTTACTGCTGCTCGGTGTTAAATGACTTTGTGAACATTGCCATTCAAGATTTGCTGATTTGTAACTTTTTAAAAAACATTAATGCCTTTAAGACTATTCAGAAATTTGAAACTATAGTATCCACCAAGAAGTTGGTCTCTTTGAATTAATAAAGGTGTACGAAGAGGAAAAATGAGCCAGGTTCTCAGCTGCTGCAAATCATGCAGTGGTTTCAGTAGGCCAGTTTCTAACTGAAACTCAAGAGTCACAATAACTAGACTATAAATACCGGTGACCTCCAGAAGACTGCTTCCTTACTCCTCTATTGACCTGCAAAGACTTGTAGGAGACGATAATGCTATGTGTATTGCACCTGCAAGAAGATTTTATGTAGTAGACCAGTAGCTTTAGCTGGATTGCAGCTGAGCATCCAAATGAGATTTTGTTCAAAATTGTGGATATAAGGAAAATTATTTTTCACAGGGAGGGTGGGCAAGCACCAGACCACATTGCCCAGAGAGGCTGCAGAGCCTTCACCCTTGCAGACATTGACTGGACAAAGCTCTGAGCCACCCCATCCAGCTCAGAAGCTGGCTGTTTTTTTTACGGAGGTTTGGACCAAAGACCACCGAGGGTCCTTTTCAGCCTGATATTTTCTCAAGCCTACAGCCAGCTGTCTTTTTTTGTATATATAACTGATAGGTAATTTAATGTTTTGAACATTAATTATATACAGAAACTGGTGGGAGTTACCCTGGGTAATGATTAAGTAATGCTAAGAAATCTTCTGCAGTTCCTATTGTAGAATGGATCAATTGGCAAGTGACATATTTTAAAGACTGAACAAATAACTTACATGTAAATAATCTATACTGATTTTGCTTCAGTACTGTCATCAGAAGCTAGACTGTGGTTCTGGTTTATTTTTGAGACATGCCTTGGGTTTGCTGAGCTCAGAACCTGGATGAGAGTCCTGGAGCGTTCCCTGAGGATTTGTTAGGGCAGCCTTTTAAGCCTTTTGAGGTCATAGGCATGGATTTTAGTTTCTTGAAAAACAGAACCCCGTCAGTAAAGGTATGAAAAACTACTTTTACACAACAGAAGTTTCCAAAAATTCCACATCTACCTGTGGAAAACAAAAGATGGACCTAGATATTGTGAACATGAAAAATGCACCTATCATGTATGTGTCAGATGGCTTCTCTGTTGTTCTTTTCTTCCTTTGCAGAGGGCCCCAAATCGTTATGTGTCCTTTCTAATCATAATATCAATTTAATCTGTTGTTATTGAACAGAAGGGAAAATGTAGCTTTTACGTAGGCAGATCACATCACTGTCTCCAGGAGCTGCTGCTGTCCTGGTACTTCAAGGAAATTCCTCTCACATGTCCAGATGTTTTGCAATACTATTGCTGAAATGAAAGTTGATGCAATTACTTGATGAGATCTAATTGCACTTTATCATTGTGTTCAAAGAAAAGGATGACAATTGGCATAAAATTCATTTTTAAAACATATGTTTTCTATGGTGTGTGCTACAAAAGAGAAAGTTAAACTTCTCTGGCTTATAGAAAAAGTAATAAGAATTAAAACTAGCTTTTGGGAATTGTTATTCACATATCTGTTTGTAAATAGTTAACCCAAGGGACGTGGGTTGAGTTTAGGGATCAAAGTTATTTATTTGTCATCAGACAGAAAAAAAACCTAAAGGTTGTATAAACGGTCGAAAGTTTATGCAAACAAAAAAAGTCAGCACTTGACTGATTCGATGTTAAGTTATTGAGGATTTAATGTTAATTTATTGCAAAATTGTTTGAGGGATCCAAATGGCTTCCAGCTAAGTTTCTAGCATAAACTTGCTTTGAAATAAAGATGTGCCTAAAGGTACATCTATAAATCCAGAACTGAACTACCTATCAGCCCACAGAAGAGCTGGGACTTATTTAAAATTCAAATATGAGTTCTTCTCACTATTGTGAAGTGGCATTATTTCTCCAGATCTATGTTAGTCTTCTGCTTGTATGTCAGCTTTGGTATAACTTTGATGCCGAGAAAAGCTGATGCAAAACTGGATCTCCACCAATATCTGATTTGGACACTACTTGAAGACATTGAGACAAGCCAGGTCACAGCCTAAAAGACAGCTTGTTTCATTGCGGCTAGAAAGGAAGAACTGTCTGGTGAAATATGCCCTGTGCATAGAGAGACGTTGAATGGGTTTCCTGCTTAGTTTTCCAAGCCAGAGGACATGTTGCCTGACAATGACTGTCCCTAAACTGCAGATACAGGAGCTCTGAAGGAATGTGCCAAGGTGAGAGTCCCCTCAGCTGTGCCTTGGCAGAGCAGCCCCTCACAAGCCTGCTCTCCCGGGGCAGTCACCAGCTCTTTCCTGGGAATAGTGACTGTTCAGTCTTCCCAGGAAAATCTTAAAGGCTGCAGTGGAGTTATGGTTGCTCCCTCCTCCTGGGAAAAAAAATGACAACATTGAGTTCTCATTTAATTTAATGATTAATAATTTAAACCACTTTGATGTTTTCAAGGCTACGGATACCAACTCTAGGCTTATTCAGCATCAAAATTCCCCCCAACTTATATAAAGACAGGATTTCATTGCTAATTCTTTCACTCCTTCTCTTTCTTTTTTCCTTGGAGGTACTCTGAAGTTCCAAAATCTATGAGCACAAAAGCATATCTAATATGCACCTTCAACCAACTATCTGTTTTATTTTGTACCGCAGAGAGTCGTTGTTTTAGCATATAATGAATTAAGTAAATCTAATTCGTGACATGATAAACTTAAATGAAAAAATGTCATACGCATTTATACGAACTAAAAAAAAAATGCTTATTTAAACTGGTGAAATGCTATGTGTATGGATCTGTGATTCTGTCCTGCTATCTTCTTCAGATGAATTTAGGTGGCTCTCTTCTAAGTTTTTTTTTTTTAATTACTGTGCATAACTACAGTAACATCACAGGAGGCAATGAAAAGAGTCATAGTGCATATTTAAATGTTAAAAACCCATTTTATTAATGGAACCTACTATAGTATGTTCTCAAAAGAATTGTGTTGTGTTACACATATTTCTCTGGAACTCTGTTTTGGAAGTTTTTGTCTTTCACATACATTTTTCAATGCTAATTAATTCAACTTAGACGTTAGATAACTAGTAGGTTTTTACAATGTGAGCTGTTTAATTTGACAGCATTAGAAAGTAAGAATATGACAAAATGTATTTAAATGTATTATCATGAAAATGGATTTTGTATATGCTAAAGTCCAACGGATGTGACATGATACTCATTAATTAAAAACATATCATTTCAGTTTATCTTCTAGAATGCAAGGAGGGAAAAGGGGTGGATTACAGAGGAACAGAAGCCAAAACTCAGAAAGGTGTGCTGTGCCAGAAGTGGGCTGATAATACCCCCCATAAACCAAAGTAAGGCCTTTTCATATACGTCTCTATGCTTTTCTGGAATTTTGCTAAGCCATTTATATGTGCAAAATAGTCTTATAGGCAATTTGTTTGGTGTTCAAGGTCTTCTTAAAAAAATATTTCTCTACACTTTATCTAGAATAAGATAATTCTCTAATCTGGGTTGTAACTCAGAGACCTGTAATTAGGGTTACATCATCAATAGGGACGTTGTCAGTCTTGGCAGTTGCATTTAAATTTTGTGGTCCTTACATGAGCAAAACACTTGACAGCAAAACACCTGGGTCTGCTGAAATAAGAATTTTCCATCAATCTCACCAGAGCAAGAACTTCTCTTGGCTAAAGGTATAACATGGCAGATGAGACAGAGGTACATCATCTTACCAGTGAATCCACAGGCAGTTAACAGGGCAGTATTTCTTATATTTAATGAAAAACACCCAATGGGTTTGTTTAGTAACCTCCTGTTGAGATGGCACAGAATTCAAGTTACAGAGAACTCTCCCATTTCAGCAAATATCTTCTCACTGCGTGTCCCAGGGAACATGTCCCAGAAGACACATTTCTCTACATGCTAAAAAGTACCTTGGTCGAGCAAAAATTACTGGAAACTGAACATCTGGAGTAAATGTAAATGTTAAAGAGATGACAGGTCTTAGAGGCACCGTATTTCATGAAGTCTATAGCTATGGCACTTCTAACTCCAGCAATGGCACACAGTAGCAATTAGTAGACTTCTAATGAATGACATCTACAAAATGGTCCTCAGATAAAGATTTCATCTTTAGAGTCCTCACTTGAATAATTGGGACATTTTCCTTATTCTCTAATCCCATTTAAATTCTGTTCCAGTTACACACCTGAAAAATATCCCGATGCAGGACTGGAGGAAAACTACTGCAGAAATCCCGATAATGATGAAAAGGGACCCTGGTGTTATACAACAGATCCTGCTACCAGATATGATTACTGTAACATCCCAGAGTGTGAAGGTCAGAATACATATACAGATTTCTTTCCTTTATTGGAAGTTGTGTTCAAGAACATGAAGTTATTCAGATACTTTTTTTTTTGATCGAGTATTCATTCTGAACTTGAGGTTAGTTCAACTTGAAACTTCCCAAAGACATTTTCAACACCAATAAAAGAGATATCAGAAGTCTTTGCTTCTTTTTCTTTTTCAAAAGTCTATTTTTTCCCCTAGATAAAAAAATGGTATGCTCACATGTCATAATCCTAGAACTGAACCAAATGACAGTTGCTAGTGCAAAAGCCAATAAAATGTGACAGCGGCAAGGCACTGATTTTCAGTTATAGCTTAGTAGTTTTAATTTACCACTTTTAAAAATGGTAGTCTATAATGTTGGGGGTTTTTTTGAATGGAATACTATACATGTAGTCTACTAGCTGAAGTCACCTTACCAAGAAAATGAAGATTTTACTTTGCCAAAAAAGACTGTCCTTCAGCCTTGTGCTCTGATCAGGCTCTTGAGCTTCATGCGAGATGAGTATGAGTGTTTATGGACCAGTTCCTCAGGGACTTTGTCTGTCTTGTCCTCCTTCTTCCTTGTTCCTACAGTAGAGTGCATGCACTGCAGTGGAGAAAACTACCATGGAGTAGTTGCAACAACAGTATCTGGTATTGAGTGTCAGCGCTGGGACTCCCAGCAACCTCACTCTCATGGATACCTCCCAGAAAAGTGAGTCAGCCTCTGTGATGGCTTGTTCATCATTAGGGGTGGCCTGAAGACCAACCTACCCTAGACAGGATAATTGTTATAGCCATTAGTGATGCTTTTTAAAAATTATTTTTCCTGTTCAGTTTTCCAGAGAAGGACCTGAAGATGAATTATTGCCGTAATCCTGATGGGGAACTTCGGCCCTGGTGTTTCACTACTAGCCCAACTAAACGCTGGGAATATTGCAACATTCCTCATTGCAGTGAGTCTGTCTTCTAGACCTCTAGACACAAAGGCAACTAGACAGCTTCCAGTCAGGGTGATGCAAGGAGATAGAACAAATAGAATAGTCACCAAAGACAAAAGAAAGAATAAAAGTCTGCAGACTTTTGTCTCAAAGAAAAAAAAAATAACCTTGAAATGAACCTCTGATAGCTCTTTTGAGGCTAGACATTTCTGTCACAGGCATTTCTCCTTTCCTTGATGTGTTTTTCCATGACCAGGCATTTCAGTGGTTCTGATGTTTCTTCCAATGTTCCTCTTTTGCTCTCAAACAGTTTCTCTCTTCCTGAAAATCTTTTGGCTTTTGTTTTGCTCTACTAAATCAATTCTCCACCTTTTCAATTTCCTTTTCCTCTAAAGGCAGGTAATGTAACACTTCTCCCCAGGCCTTTCCCCGGACATCACCTTTGCCGTGTTTAACCCTCACCAGTTAGAGTACGTATCATATCTGCCCCTATACCTGTACCTATCACTGATGGGCATTCCACTTTCACCCCAGTTTTCTTCACAGTATTACCACTTATTTTCCAGATTTGTTCTGATGGGGATGCTAGCGCTTGGTTGTGTTGCACCCTGGCTGCTGTAAAGGGGCAGATAGTGGTGTCCTTCTGATAGTCTGATGCTTGTGAAGATGTTAACATGGAAGAAAAAGTTAAGATACACCTTTACCTTTTGGACTCACCAAACATTTTGGTGTTTAAACCTTACCTGCAAAGCAAGCTAAAAAGCTCATTTAATTATAAAGCTCAAAGTGGTTTTGCTTTTGTTTTATTTTAACATGTCTAGAGTGCACTTCTAATTTTCAGTTCCTTTTTCTGCAATAGCAACACCTCCACCAGTTCCTGCACCAGGGCGTCAGTGTCTGTCAGGAAGAGGAGAAGACTACCAAGGCACAGTATCTGTTACTGAATCGGGAAATACCTGTCAGCACTGGAGTTCTCAGTCTCCTCACAGACATGCTCGCACTCCTGAAAACTATCCCTGCAAGTAAGTGAAGCCTTTCCATTATTCACTGTCCCTGAGAAGTACCAAGGCACAGAATGACTTCATTTTTCTTCAACTGTGTTGCAAAGCACTTCAGTTACACCAGCATTCATCACCTGCTGGATTCCACCTTTTCAACTTTTTTGCACATTTCTTTTCATTCACTTCTTTGTTCTTGGATACTAGTGTCTCCTGTTCTGACTTTCAAGCTCTGCTTGATTGACTTTTTCCTTCTTCCTTTTAATATATTGTCGTTCAGGT
The DNA here is from genome assembly GCA_013400615.1 of Syrrhaptes paradoxus. Classification (NCBI taxonomy): domain Eukaryota; kingdom Metazoa; phylum Chordata; class Aves; order Pterocliformes; family Pteroclidae; genus Syrrhaptes; species Syrrhaptes paradoxus. Next base: position 26,672 of record VZTO01027700.1, read on the forward strand.
GAAGCAATGTGGAGCAAGAAAGTTACGATTATGATATTTGCTTGGGGCTGGAATTTTTCACCCTGTGATGCTGCTGTGCTGCTCTTGGTCTCAAAGTACTACATGAAATACAATCTCTTAGTTCATCCGTCAATCTAGCAGGTGTCTTGTTTAACATATCCAAAACACCAGTGCATCACAATCATTCATCTAGTAAATGGCATCATTAAATGACAGCAGAGTTACCCACCAGTAAATACACTAGTAAACTAGGCAGCAAGGTACATTCCCCCGCTGTTCATAACCTTTACTGGGTTTGCATGAGCAGCTTTGCTTAGCCAAGCTTTCTGTTTCAGGAACCTGGAGGAAAATTACTGTAGAAATCCCGATGGTGAGAAGATGCCATGGTGTTACACCACCAACAGAACCGCCCGGTGGGAATATTGCACCATCCCCTCCTGTGATGGGACAGAGCCAGAGGCCCCTGGTAAGAACAACAGGAGACATCTGGAAGTGAAGGGTCACGGTGGTTTATTTTGAAAAATCTTTGGTGACTCTGCTCAGTTGTATTATTGCTGTCACTCTGACTGTTGCTATGTATCAGGTGAACTCCTGAGCCTGGTGTGGAGCCCAGGCTGGTATGTTCAGTCTGGTGGATAAGTGCAAAAGGTTTTAAGCCACCTACTGACCAAGGTAAATTGCAGTAACAGAGGTCTTTTCCTTTTTTTTTTTGCCAAGTGGTGTTTCCCTCCACCTCTAAATTTTTAAACGCTCCATGGAAAATTAATTAGCTTTGCACGCCAGCTCCTGAAAAACTGAATCCAAAGCAAAAGCTAGGATAATCTAAGAGCACTGAACCAAGACTCCATAAAAAATAATCAAAAGAAAATTATCCTTACACAAGGCAGGTTTGTTCCACACACACATCTGTGGCAAAGCCACAGACATTCCCCTGTCCCGGGGAAGTTTTGATCCATATGTGAACTATTTGGATCATTAGCTGAAATAAACACCCATGCATGACAGTACAATTCATGTACATGTGGTTTTAATCTAGCGCATCATGAAATTTTTTACAAACATTTTTGGCAATTTTACTTTTGTTCTACAGTCTGAGAAGGTTTCTCTTACAGAGAGCGTGCTGTGGCAGTCAGTGAAATACTCCGGCTTGCTGTTTTCTGTTGGCTTTATATGCTTACGTATAAATATCAAAGTATTAAGATGCAAGGGACTGGTTTCTGTTATTCACTACAGCTGTTGATGTGCCTGAGCAGGCTCAAATTACTGAGGAGTGCTACCAAGGCAATGGTGTGACTTACCGTGGCACAGCTTCTTTCACTCTCACGGGAAAGAAATGTCAAGCCTGGAGCTCAATGTCACCGCACCGACACAATAAAACGGCAGACCAGTTCCCAAATGCGTATGTGTATTTCCCATTTCCGTGTTTCACTGGACAATGACCATTCATGAATTTCTTTTGATTTGCATCATCATTACACAACAATTATTTTAAAGCTGGGGAAGGAGTGTACTTGACAAAAATAATCCCTTCCTTTTCTTCTCTTTTTAATGTGGAAATATTTTCTGTTAAATCCATCTTGAAACAAACCACAGGTGTCACTATTACGCTTTAGACTAATCAAGTGCGTGTTTCTACATTGTTTCTGAAGGAATTAAGAGTTTCATAAATTTTCCCTTATACTGAAATGAACTGTTTCTATACATGAGCTTATTCATGAGTTTAAGTCTTTGCTTCCTAGTCTGCAGTTCATTAGAGCTTTGAGGAAGGGTTATTTTCTTATTCCTAATATTTACTATTTATTTATTTCAAAATGCAAAAAAGTATTTCTTCATGAAAGCTATTAATGTATTTGAAAAAGTAAAAAGAATTATATCTTTAATATACACATGTACATTTACTTATCTGGATTTGTAAATGGTATTCTACTATAAATGTTAATCAGTGAACAAGTATTTGGTGTTTTTAAATATTCTGCAAATGCAGCTTGATTTCTTTATGCTGGGAAAAGGATTTCTGTCACACACTGTACATGATAAATGATATATACTAACTCTGTAGCAGACTTGCTTTCTAAAATGCTCTTTCAAGTTCTCAGAGCAGTGGCATGGATGGGAATACAGTATGCTTACATTTGTAGGGATCTGAGGCAGAATTACTGCAGAAACCCAGATGCTGACAGCCGCCCATGGTGCTACACCACCGACCCCAGTGTGAGATGGGAGTATTGCAACCTGAAGAGGTGTGATAACCCTGTACAAGTGACTTTACCAAAACCTCCTCAGACAACACTGGAACCAAATCCTGGTGAGAATATCTTCTGCTTCTCCCAGAAATGCTCATAATCAGCAAGCTGCTTTTTATGGAAACGTCATCAAGAATTTAATGAAGATGAAATATAGAGAACTTGAGATAATTACAGAATTTAATATAATATTGTATCCGCTCTCTTCACTTTCTGAACTTTCTTGTAGCATTTCATAGCAGGGTTTCTGTATTTGATTTCAGATTAATATCACATCTTTTATCTGCTGCACCTGGCAATATTGGAAACACAAGGAAACAGATGGCTAGTAGTCTTCGCACCACTGTGGGAGGGCTACTAGCAATGACAGCAAATATAGAGGTGATGGCACTTTGCTGGCAAGTGTTCCAAAAAGGTCTTTTCCTGTGCCATGCATTCACATTTCCAGGGTTGCATTTCCCACCAGAGGACAGCTGGATTTTTAATTCAGTTCAGATGTAACTTTGTTAGGCAGTAGATGATTAGAGTGCTGAAGCTTTCATATATATATTATATGTAATTTTTTTTGCTATGACATGTTCTTCTGGGTAGAAGGCTAATAATTTTAATTGAACATGTATTACTGCTTTTTACCTACTGTAAAATATGGCACTGGACAAATATCAGTGTCTGTAAGGAAAAGACTTTGTGAGTACATGGTCTTTGTGGTCATGTCTTCTGGAATCATGATAGGTCAACTGAATCTAAGCTTCTTTGATTTATGACTTTCATGATAATGAAGAAAATGTTTAAAATGCAAGGAAATTAAAATATGCTTGTTAGCCATCATTGACACAACATTATCCTTCTTTCCTTGTATACGTATTATGTAGGATACGCGTGTCCTAGTAGTATTTCCTCAAATGTATTCCTGCTTCACCACCATCAAGTACGGACGTGGCCCAATAGCCCACAGCTACCAATAATTTCCTTTTCCTCTTTCTTCACAGACTGCATTAATGGTAATGGTAGAGATTATCGTGGCTCAATAGCAAAAACTGCAAGAGGCAGGACCTGTCAGGAGTGGAGTTCTCAAAGACCTCATAGCCACGACTACTTCACTCCCATGACTCATCCAGAAGCAGGCCTGGATAAAAATGTAAGCAGCTGCTCATTTAATACTTGCTGTCATTGAGCTTTGCCCGTCTTCTTCATGGCCCCTCAGCAAGCATTTGATGCCAGGTCTTTGTAGATTAATTTATTTTCCACAGTTCAATCCAAGAACCCGACCATGCTGATTCTTGTTGACATGAGCAAGTCTGCCCTTCTGTGGGACACACAGGTGCCCAGCAGCTCTGCTGAATGCTTCTGCAGCACAGCCAAGGCTCTTCAGATGGTCATTTGCTTCTCCTCACTGATGAGGACTAACTGGAGTTGGTCTGTGGGCAGCACCTCTGCCTCATCTGCCAGAAAGAGCACCTAGGGTCATAGGTTTTGGTAGCAACGGTGATAGGTGAGATGATGGCGAGGGATGCAATGTTCAGTGAGAGTTCTTTGAGACATATAGCTGATGGATTGCAGCCCCCATCCACTACTAATTCCCTCCAGCCCCCCAGCTTCTGCTGCTGCCCATCATACAAGGATATACATGCATCTTGTAAGTCATTCTCACCTCTAACCTTCATCTTCCTAGTCCTAACACACATACTCATTACTAGTTCTCTCGACTTGTAACATCCCATTACAATATTTGCCTGGTTTGTGACAAGCTCTGTATGTGATACAAAGAGCTTGTTTGGTGTTGCCAGCTTGAACTATTTTTTCTCAGGGTACATGATTTTAAGAGCTTGCTTTAGCCAATTCTCTGATGGCATCACATACCCTGCATTGAATCCCAGCTCAAATTGAGGACACTCCCTCCAAAAAGCTGCCTGCAATAAATTTTTGGTTCTTGTATTTGGCAGGTACTCTCGGGGAAGCGAAGCAAATATTTTCTCCTTTTTCCCTAAGACATGAGATGTGCTTCAGAGTAGGGAAAGGAACTAGAAAAATATCTGGTAGCATGCAGTTGTGTGAGGTGTCTGTTTTGAGCAGAGATCAGTCAGTGTGACCAGCAAGACCTAGAGAGTGATCCAGCTAACCAGGCACCCCACATCAAGGTGAACACTGCACCCCTGCCCCTGGGACCCGTAGCTGTGCAAGAGCAGCCTACACAACACACCCTTGCCCCAGAGCCCTGCAACTAGAGTGGGTGTGAAAAGCACTAGTAAACCTTACTGGCTGAAGAGTTTGAGAGTTTCATTTTTATTATCTTTTTCTAAACTCACAGAGCAAATAGAAAAATGAAACAAATTTTGACAAAATGAATTGGAAATCACTTGTCAGTAAGGAAGTAAAAAAAAATATTTCTGAAGTTTAATTTGATTTTATTTTGGAATATGCACTGGTAGGCTTTTTTGTCCCCTGGTTAATAGCTGGGGTCTTTGTTCTTTGTTACAGTATTGCAGGAATCCTGATGGAGATGTCAATGGACCTTGGTGCTACACGACAGACCCAAGAAAAGCCTGGGAGTACTGTGACATTCCCAAGTGCCGTAATTATTCCTTTAAAGACTAGTGCCTCCCTTTCCTGTAACTTTTTATGACAACCGGAGGACATTCAGTGATTAATCTGAAAGACTGATCTAAGACACTGCAATAGCTTTAGTTTGAAAATTAAGGCTGTGGGGAAGTGATGCTCAAAATCTGTGTCTGAAGTCTTAAGAATGGTGCTTATTCCTTGGAAGCCCTAAATCTAGCAAAAGATGTGCCTGGAGCCCACTGAAGCTCAGGGTGGTTTTGCCATTTGTTTCAAAACAGGGCTGCTGCTGCAGAAATTTCCCCTGCTCCTGCTTGGCCACCTGGTGGAACTGCGTGTGTGGCCAGGCTGAACAAGGGATGTTCTTATCCTGGCAAAATTTTTGCACCCCCTGCTCATGTGGCTCTAGTTCTGTCCTGGACATAAACCAGATTTTCCCTCCTCTGCTATTGTACTGTATCAGATGTCTGGAAAGTGCATCTGGCCCTAAATATTTAACCAAATTCTCTTGTCTTTGTTACTAGTAACCAAGCCGTTCAGTACTCTGAATGAGGCAGTACAATAAAGTGTACAAAAAAAAAGCTTTACAACATATTGGTTTCAAGTACTTTCACGTCCATCAACAACAAATGCTATGCCAGGGAGAGAAGTGGTTTCTACTCAAAAGAAGGGTGGCTTTCTTGCTACTTTATCCTCTCAGATGTGAGCAGCAGAAAACATGCTCTGATCAAAACCCCAAAATGGAGCGAACAAGAAAAAGAAATATGTCCTACAACATATGCATACTGCAACTGTAAAAATACTACTGCGTTGAAAGTGTTGGGCTGGAACTCTTAGGGGAAAAAAAATGGCATTTTCACATAGTTATTGTATTCATTTTGAATAACAAACTTATTTTTAAAATTAATATTTTTTGTTCAGTTGTTCAGCTAAAGAACAGAGAAAACATGGCTTTTGCCTTTAAATTAATTAGTTAGTTCGTTTTGCTGACAACAATTTCTAAATTCTGTGTTGGTAAGAGTCAGTTTCCCATGGCTAAAGAAGAACTACCCTTGTTTAATAACTCAGAGACATCTGAAGTACAAAAAGATCCTGAGATAAGATCTGGACAAAATTCTCTTCCATAGAGACGGTGATTGAATTTCACGTGCTGTACCACCAAGATTATTTTTAAAACAGCTGCCAATGCAGCTTTTGCATTGCTGGCATCTCTAGGAGTACATTTGAAGATGTTGGGAGAATTTATTTTTTCTTTCTCTCTGTTTCCATCTGTTTCCCCTTGTGTTTTTTTCTGTCTGACTGTAGAGCTATTCATGTGTAATTTGCCGACCACTGAAAACTGTATGTGAAAAAAAGTTGCCAGATATTTTTAAGTGCTCCAGATGAAGGCAACCTAACACAATATAGGTGGTGCATTGTATGTAAGTGCCTGCAGAGAATCAAAAGCTGAAGTCATAAAAGTAACAGGTTCACCTTCTAGTCTCCTGAGTGCATAGTGAATGTATAGCAAATGTGCTACAGTTCCTTACTGTGAACTTTTTTCTTATTCTGTAGCTCCTGCTCAGTACGAGTGTGGAAAATCCAAGTTCAGACCAAAGCTGTGTGCTCAAAGGATTGTTGCTGGGTGTATTTCACATCCACACTCTTGGCCCTGGCAAATCAGTCTCCGGACAAGGTATGACCATTAGACTTCACATTCAAGGAACCTCTGCCTCTCGCTGGATGTTACAGTATGTGGCTGCAGCATTCTGAACTTGATTTTAATTTCAAAATAGCTCAAGGCTATACATTATGTGTGCTAGTCTTAAAGAAGGACATTTAGACAACCAAGAATGCTCTGGTTTGTGATAAATACCTATAGAATCAATACAGCCACTGAATTAAAAACCCCTTTCAGTAAAAAACAGAATGAATTTAAATCTATCACTATGCCCTTCAGTAGAATCAGCATCCTGTGAGTAGAAGAAACAGTTTGAGGTACGGCCAGTAGAGATCTTGATTGTTCCTTCCATGTGAGCATCTGATCCTACTGGCAAAGTTATTAGCAAAATTAGGAATCAAGGGCACTTGCAGAATTTTCTGGCTATGATCAGAGCTCATTAAAAGCCAGAATCTCCCAACACTTATATATCACTGCACATAAGGTTTTCCAGTAGCAGAAATACCGGTTAGGAAGAAAGATTTAGATGTTTTCATANTTGATTTTAATTTCAAAATAGCTCAAGGCTATACATTATGTGTGCTAGTCTTAAAGAAGGACATTTAGACAACCAAGAATGCTCTGGTTTGTGATAAATACCTATAGAATCAATACAGCCACTGAATTAAAAACCCCTTTCACTAAAAAACAGAATGAATTTAAATCTATCACTATGCCCTTCGGTAGAATCAGCATCCTATGAGTAGAAGAAACAGTTTGAGGTACGGCCAGTAGAGATCTTGATTGGTCCTTCCATGTGAGCATCTGATCCTACTGGCAAAGTTATTAGCAAAATTAGGAATCAAGGGCACTTGCAGAGCTTTCTGGCTATGATCAGAGCTCATTAAAAGCCAGAATCTCCCAACACTTATATATCACTGCACATAAGGTTTTCCAGTAGCAGAAATACCGGTTAGGAAGAAAGATTTAGATGTTTTCATACACGACATTATCAAAATGTCCACACAAAATTACTGTCATTGTATGAAATATTGCTTGGGGAAAGTAAAATATTTGATTCTTAATGCAAATGCAGAACAAGGTCTTCAGTTTGTAAAGGTATACATGTTAGAAAAATTGCCTGACAAAGCACAGTAGGATTGATTTCCCTGCCTTAAACCAATGCCCTTTTCATGCCTTTCTGCTCTGTTACAGCTTTGGCCTTCATTTCTGTGGGGGAACTCTGATAGACCCACAGTGGGTTCTTACTGCCGCTCACTGCTTAGAGAAGTAAGTATCTCCCATAGTGTCCACAAGCATTTTTCACACTAGATAGACAATCAGAGGAGAAACAAAATGGTCCCAATACTCAACTTGAGCCATCTCTCAACTCAGCTTGCAAATGGTTGAGAACTGAGCCAAGCCTCTTCACCATTCATTAGATTCAGTTTTGTCTGAAGAAACAAAGAGTGACAGTGAGAACTTTTACCAGTTTGATTGCCCGTGCCATAATAAGGGATTAAGAAATTAAGTTTATGCCAAAGCTGGCTTTATTTTTCTGGCTTTGACAGAAAAAGTTGCTCAATAAAATCATCAGTGGTCTATGTCCTGGGTGTGTGTTCATCAGCTCACCATGTGCAACCATTTCCAACAGGTCCTCACGGCCATCTGCGTACAAAGTATACCTTGGATTACACAGAGAAAGAGCATTAGAGGCATCAGTGCAAAAACGAGATGTTGAGAAGCTGTTCAAGGAGCCACACAGGGCAGACATTGCTCTGCTAAAACTGAGCAGGTACACTTTCACCACAAGTGTTCCAACATTCTGACGGGACAAGTTGGGTTTGTCTGTATTTTAATGAAATAGTGGTTGCTGGTGTTGCAGAAATGTGTGTTTCTATACACGCTCTGGTCAACCAGTCATTTGAGACCCTCTTTTTCTTCCCCTTCTGCAGAAGATTCAGTGAAAACCAAGGTGATTCAGCTGCAGGGCTTCAGAAGGGGAAAGGACTGCTTTGGGAGTGGAGGAGGGCTAGGGACAGTGACCCAGGCTGGCTCTGCACTGGGTGACAGCTGCCGGGAGGGGAGGCAGTGGCAGCAGAGTAGGAGGAGGTAATGCCCAGAGAAGTTTTCACTCTGTGTTTCTGCCTACATGCTTCCACATTGATAAGGTAACGAGGATTAAAAGCTGCAATATTAGCACGATGTCACCCCATACTTTTTCCATGCTGCGGTGGGGAGGTTTCTTCTTCCAGCAGGTCTGTCCAGTGTGCAGGCAAACAGTGCGCATGTTTGATGCAATACCCAGTGTGGCCCTTCTTGCATCGGTTTCCATTCATCTGAAACTCTCCCTAAGGCACTGTGCGATCAGAAGGGATACGTCCATACAGCTGCAAGCAGAAGGGAACATATAGTGCTGTGCTTTGATTTCCATGGCTGCAGTGCAGGTCCAAGGCAGATGCAGGGTCAGCACAATTAATGCGACTTCTTCATTGACCCTAGTCTTAGCTGCACCCAAAGGCAAGTCAGACTGACTTGGGCTCTGACTGTATACAAAATCTTTTTAGAAACCTGAAGGTGGTATTAAAGACACAGGTGCCACGATTGTTGCTCTATGAGCTTTTCATCTGTTTCTTTCAGCCCAGCAATCATCAATAATCATGTAATCCCAGTTTGTTTGCCAAGAGAAAATTCGGTGTTAGGAGGAAGAGAGGAGTGCTATGTGACGGGCTGGGGAGATACAAGAGGTGAGACAGCGTTAATTTGTCTGAAACCTCTGGGTTCAGAGATTGGTATATTACACTTGCATGCAAAGTGTATTTTCTCGGTGCCAAAACCACCCCACACAAGCTTGCATGCATACCTATTTCATCAAAATTCATCAGGTACTGTCATTCTTTCCACTGTCTCTCTCTGATTTAGATTCTCAGAGCCATGTAAACAGAAACCTCCTAAACCAATGCTAAAAGAGGAGAACCAGACCTAACTCTTATATCTCAGTCCACTCTGCTTTTCTTCAAAGTGGGCTTTTATGCAGTCAGTAGGAAAGTTTTTCTAGATTTAGGCTATTTCTTAATCACATGAAGGTGAGTTTGCTCATTCTTTTGAATCATAGAATCATAGAATGGTTAGGGTTGGAAAGGAGCAGGGAAAGCAGGAAAATCAATCAGCACAGTGTGGATTTGGATGGGTGGTAGAGGGTGATAAGTGTCATGATACTGACAATGCTTGCTGATTTTGGTATCACTTCATATTATGCCTGGAAAATATTTGCATAGTGTGTAAACACTATGTTTATTTTACTGCTTATCTAAACCTCGATTTTTTGTTTTCTGAAGACGGTTATTTATTTTTGTCATTTATTTTGTTTTGGCTTTGGTTTTTATTCACAAAGGAACTGGTGGTGATGGCTACTTAAAGGAAACTGGTTTCCCTGTAATTGAGAATAAAATATGCAACCGCCCTGAGTTTTTGAATGGTAGAGTCAAAAAACACGAGCTCTGTGCTGGGAATATTCATGGTGGCACAGATAGCTGCCAGGTAAGAAAGTCTGTGAACATCAGAGTTTGTTATGAGCACATTCAAATCAAATAGTGCTTTGCTTTCTGGGCTTTAGGGGCTGAGAATTAGCCTTGGGATGTTGTCACACCACGTGGCATACAAGCTGAAAAATGCACATCAGTTCTGCTCTTCTCTTGCTCCCTTCTCTGCTGCTAGGAAGTGGGGCAGGTAGTTTTTCAGATAAGCCTGAACTATAAAGCACATGGTAACACACAGCTACCTGGGCCAGGTGTATGGAAGCCAGCTTAGAATGACTAATGGTCTGATTTTTTTTTTCCCTAGACCACTTTGCTTGCCTTGGCTAGACTAGCTCGAGTGTCCAAGGTAGCTCAGTTAACAACCTGAGACATCTCAGTTAGCAGTCGAGGAACAACACAGTGGTGTCTGCCATGCAGACTTACCAAGAACCAAAGGAACTGCTGATTTCAAAGTCTCAGTGTCAGTGCCTGTGAAAATCACACCGGGTGAGGCAAAATGCATGCTGGACTTCCCTTTTTCTGAAAAAGAAAAATATGTTTGGCAATAGCTCATCTCACATGGCATGAAGGCTTTCTCCAGAAGTCTAGGTTTTGAAATTAAATTCTTCAATCTTTAAATAAAGGAAAAGGCTTAGAAAAGCTTAACATACTGCATCAAGACAGAAACTTTAAGCCCTGAAATCTCAAGATGATTTTGCAAAGAAGTGTGAAAACAGCAGAGTGCCCTCCCCAGCCGGCAGGTCCATGCCATGGCCAACACAGCACAGCTACCCTATGCACAAGCACTGTGACGGGCAAGCAGACCCTTGAGGGTGTGCACTCCTGTCTTAAGACACATGGCTTGAATGCATGCATTCACTTGGCTTTGGATCATCTAGCAACAACAGGATGCCATAAAGACCTCAGAGAAGAGACTGAGGGAGGAAGCGCAGTTTAAGTTACTAAGGGCAATCAAATTCCTTCTCTGTCCGAATACCCTTACTTTGAAAATAAATGTAATACTTGGATGAGGGGAAGAGATGGCTTTATAACGGTGTTCAACAATGTGCATAGAGAACTCTTCTCCAGTTAGAGCTCCAGTGTTTTGTTATACAATGTGTAGACCTCACAGGTGAGAGGAACTTCTGTTTCTGTGCCTCCTGTGAGAAGGCCACTCATGCATGTGGGGCTGTCCATGAGGGAATAATCCTGGTATTTCTCTGTTTAGGGGGACAGCGGAGGACCTCTAGTCTGTCTGGACCAAGATAAATTTGTCCAACATGGAGTCACCTCTTGGGGCCTTGGCTGTGCCCAACCCATGAAACCTGGTGTGTACGTTCGAGTTTCCAATTATATTCCTTGGATCAAGAGTATAATGGAAAACAACTGATCCTGGGTATGGACTGCCCTCTCCTGGAAAGCAGGATTGTATGCACAGTAGAAATACAGGATTCCAAGTGCAATATTGAAGCTACGATCATTCATAAGGAAGTAAAATAAATATGATCATCCATTTTAAATTGCTATAAATTAACAGTTATTGCAAGAAACCCAACTGACAGTGTGTTATCCTCTTTCTGTATGTTCTATGGTTTGCTATGTTAGATTTACCCAACTCTGAAATATGTGTCAAAAATCCCAACCTCACCTGTAACTGGACATCTGCATTTCAATCTTATATTAGGCTCTACAATGACTTTTTCTTCAGAGGTTGAAGATGTTGTGCTTCCAACACACTCTCCAAGGGAGAATGCTTCTCATTTTCAGTGAGTTCTCTGAGCATCTTACCAATTTAATGCTACAAACCAAAGAAGAATCTCACTGTGCATGTCTTATAAGCATGTGAAGTTTTATTAGATATATCCAATGGCATTAAATCCATGAGATGGGGGAAAAAAAAGAAGCAGCAGCAAACAATTGCTTTGTATTTTATTTTAATTTTTTTTTATTGACATGGAAAGCTGTGTGTCAGGAAAAGCACAAATATTGCATCAAAGATATAAAACAGTGAATAAAAAATAGTCTCACCCTAATGTTAGTCCATCCTGAAGACAAATAACTGCCAATCATTACAGCAAGTAATGACAATGCATTTAATGTATTATAAAATTCTGTTATCCATAGTACCCATTTGTTTCACTGTGTATCTCACTATATAACCTTTACATGTACATTTTTCTTCTCTAAAAGAAAGGATGTACACATGCCTGTGGTTATAGGAAGTGAAAGCTTAGACCGTGAGAGATGCTTTCCAGGGAAAGCTTGGCTGGCACTTGCCAAAGTTAAACACTTGCTCACTGTAAACCCCCACTCCCATCCTGCACCCCATGCATATCAACCAGGGAGCACTCCACAGGCACCTGGGGACCCCTGGCTCTGCATGGTGTCCTTCCTGCCTCCCCAGGGTGTGCTGAGTGTACTCCCAAGTAACACAGCTATTTCCTGGGCTGGGATGTGTCTATCCCACTTTCTGCAGTGCAGAGGTCCGCTCGCAGGCATGCCAAGCTGCACATCATTTAATTTAAACTGGTTTATTTTTTTGTATGTATGTACCATACACAAGGGATGGGTTGCATCCTAGGATTTCTTTTTTTTCCTCTCATAGACTTAAAGAGAGATGAGAGCTATAAAATAAAGTTAGGTGGCAGGGTGATTTTTAAGGCTTCTACACCTGGAGTCTGACTCTGGGAGATGCAATGATCTCAGGGAGTTGCCTTCCTGAGCAGAAACAGCTCTGATAAAGCATTCCCCACCCACCTGTCTGGTTGGGGAGATTCATTGGGCACAAATACCTTTCTGCACATTTTCTGTATCTATTACTTTGGATCATTAAGTCAGCCAAGAAATCTGCACAGTACTTCCCTAACAACAGAAATTCTGTGTTGCAGCTTGGTCTTTGGTTTGTAAAGCTCTTCAAATGTGAGCCCTTGCAGGCACAGTTAATACCTGGCTTGCAGGCAGACAAACCCACCCCTGTTGTCCTTGCCAAACCCAACAGAAACACCTGGGCACGCCTGAGTGGCCACAGAAATCCCACCTCATAACCTCTTAAAGTGTGTAAATTGTGATCTTTCCCTTCTGTAAGAGTGTCAATGGCAACAAAAAGTGCCACTTATCACTAACCGCTCACACAGACTAGATGAAGTAAGAAGGTAAGGATGGTGGAGCGGCACATTGGACCAAAGAACACATTCACCCGTTTGTTGGTCTGCAGGCAGGAAGAACACAGCTCCTGGGTTTCTGTGGTTATGCTGAACGAGTGTCTTTGGTGGCAGTAAGCTGATCCTTCGTCTGCCATGCACACCACAGCCCTCACTGAACCTCTGAAGTATAACATGTGCAAGACAACCAAAGCTGACAGGGTTTGGCCCCTCCTGAAGAGCTACTTCACTGAGGTGCATCACAGCAGCCCTTTTAGTGTCAACCCACGCAGTTTAGAACACTGCTCTGCTGCCTGAGAAGTTTGTAGGACTTGCCCATAAGGCTCAGGGTATTAAGTGGTTTGAGGCACAAATGAATTTATAATAACTCTTTTTAAACAAGCAATCTCTCCAGTGGTCTGCAGGGCCCCGGCTGGTTTCCCACGGGGTCCTCCCTCCCTGAAGCTCTCCCTCTGCTTCCACCACCTCATTTGTCCTCTCTCACCCAAAGCAGTGGAACCACATGGTCACCAAACCGCTGCTCGTACAACAGGTTACTGGCCACTCCGCAGCCTTCATGAGGCAACCCAAAGTCTCACAGAGACCGTCCTACAAAATCCTCCTGTTAGGGGTGAGAGTTAGCACAGGCACCATTAACAAACACAAACGCTACCTGAAGGTCCTAAGTACTATTGTTTTAGAAGTTTGGACACATACACAGGCTTTTTCCTGCTGTCCTTTACATAATGAATTTTTAGAAAAATAAATACATCCATATTTCTGACACTGCTGCTAGTCAGAAACAAGTCTTCGTGCCTCTCACTTCTCAGCACATTTTAGTTGTCCACAAACAGCACCAGCTGGCAAATAATATTGGCATTTCTTTGGCAAGCTGTAGCTTTGAACAATCTCCACAGTCCTTCTCAGGTTGCTGTAGTGTTTAAGAAATTGTTTTAAAAAAATTCACAAAGAAGAAACATTAAAAGGAAGAGAGAGGCTCACTTCATACAGCATCGCATCCGACTGCCTCACCCTGGCTCTCGGAGGGCTGTGCCTGCGGTATGGGCTGGCTGGGTGGGAGGAAAGCAGGGCTGAGCTCTGCAGTGGGGTGCCTGCGCTTCCACCCTGTGCTGAGACACAGCACCCGGCCAGTGCAAACCCACAGCTTCCAGTTCAGGGCTGGTCTCCACCAGCCAGCTCCAAGGCTGGGACCGAGTTAAATTTCTCCACAGTAGCCAGTGAGAGGCTGTGTTTGGATTTGCGCTGAGGAGAAGCTGATCACACACTGACGTTTACAGTTGCTGCCAGGACAGTCAAGGACTTTTCAGCTTCTCTGCTGTGCCAGTGTCTGCAGGGGCAGGAGAAGCTGGGAGGGAGCACAGCCCCAGTTACTAGCCCAGGATTCAACCTCAGGTTTAGGACTGACACCCAAATTGGCCAATGGTACATTCCATATCATGCACGTCGTGCCCAGTATAGAGATGAGGATCTGTCCAGAAGTCCTCTCTCTCTCTCCAGGTCATCTCCCTCTGTCAAGGTCATCTTGCTCTCTCAGTCAGCTCTCAGTCTCTCAGATGCTTGGGCTTTTATCTCTTTACTGGGATTGCAGCTTCAGGACCCTCCTTGCTCCAGGATTGTTAACCAGGAACAGGCTGAGCCTTGGTCATGGGGTGGTGAGCAGTTTACTGTGTATCACTGATTATATATTTGTATGTATTACTGTTATAATTATTATTTTCCACATTATTTTAGTTTAGTTGTTAAATTGGTCTTAACCCACAAGTCTCTTTTCCCTTTACCTCTTTAGTTCTCTACCCCATTCCCAGGAGGGGAGAGGGTGAGACAGTGGTTGTGTGTTGTTTGCTGCTAGTGGGGTTTAAAACCACAACACACTTCCTTCCATAATGAAAGAGCTTGTCTTGTCCCTGCTCATCTTCTCAAGACAGCTTAACATCCCTGTCAACATCCCAAATAATTTGTCCCCAAGTCAGAAGGATGACAAATAATAATAGACAGAAGACAGAAATAAGGGGTCACTTTGTCAGTGGTCAAAGAGAGGGAATTTATTTTGTAGGGATGGGCAGAGAGCATGTCCTAGAAGGGAAAAGATTGGCTCTTGAAAGAGAGAGATGGAAAAGCACCCAACAGAGGGGAGCAGACAGAAACCCTTCCCTTGGGAGATACAGAGGTACCTGGCCAGGGGACAGGACAATGGGGTGGCACAAGAACCCCATCTGGGTCTGGGAGGAGGCACCAGTGGGCAGCAGGACAATCTGACCTGCAGAGCTAATGCCCTGTGTAGGATGGGATGCCTACATAAAGCTCGGGGAAGGAGAGGAGCAGGAGTGCTGCTGCATATCAGAAAGCCCTTGAACAAGGAGGGAAGTAGGGCTTTTGTGGCAGAGACTCACTGGGGAAGAGGAGCAGAACAGCGCGAGAGTCTCCTGATGCATGCCTCTGATTCCTACCCCTCCTGACCAGGAAAGGACCGCGGTGATCAGCATCCTCATTCCTGAGCCATCAGATCTTCTGTTTGTCCAGATTCTCCAGAGGCACAGAATGGGTTGAAATACTCATTGCCTCTTCCCCAAAGTCATCCAAATCTTAAACAAGCAGTACCATTTCCAACCCTCCACACCCAAAAGCATATGCTAACAACAGAATTAAACAAATAGTTCAAATATATACAGAAATAAATAAAAGCTCACTGAGCTGGATAGTGCATCTTCTTTAAGCTGTTCTGTTCTCTACCAAGAACCAGAGAGTGCTCCTTTCCTGCAAACAGCATACTCAGAAAAAATGAATTTATTCCATATATATAGAAAGATACACTGCTTGTTTTAAACGTCCTTGTGCTTAGAAGAAGAACATGAAGTTTAATCCATGCTCTGCAGCAAGTTTTGAAGTAGTGGCAGGTGAAGAACAAATTCCATGTATGGGAAATAGTTCTGTGCTTGGTGCCATCCTTCAAAGGTCAAATACAAGAGTTGGTGTCCTGCTGTTTCCGTTTCTTGCCGCGTTTACCAAAATGACTGAAGAAACAGAATGGGAGAGGGTTATAAGGGTGAAAGAAACAGGAAAGGATGTAGTCCAAGTTTAGTCCAAGCTGCAGTACTGAAACATTTACTTTCTGCTTAGAAAATCTCCTCTTTCTTTAGTTTGTACATTGAAGCTGGGAAAATTGTTGGTGTAATATCCAAAGCCACTGTTTGAAACATTAATGTATAGCACTAGCTCCTCAAAAAGTTTACTGCCAAGCAAGCCAAGGTGTAAATGTTCCTTTGGACAGTGTAGTACAGTGAAGAGTCTGGCTCGCCATGTGTTTTCTTGAGCACAGAATTGCAGGCTATACTTTGTGGTCTCTTTCTTGCACACTATTACTTTCTGCTTCTAGATGTGCACAAGAAAACTTTGTGTTTCTGTGAGAAAAATACAGATTCTATCCCCACAGCCCATTGGTATTGAAAAAGTTCACACTTCTATTGAGGAAAATACTACCTCTGCTCATAACATCAATGTGACCAGGGACTTTATTTTCACACTTGGAAAACATCAATAATTTATGACATCTGACAAATTTGGAGGAGAACACCCTCAGGAAACCCCATCCAGGTGAATGTAAGAAAATAATATCATACCTTGAAAACTTCTCCACATCCTCCACTGTCTCTGGTAAGGGGATTCCCTTTGTCTCTGGTAAAAGCAATACTAGGACCCCACAGACAACTGCAAGAATACCTACAATGGACATTGAAGAAATACAAAAGCAATAAGAAAATTGTTCCTTTTATTTTTGGGGTTTATCCTCTGAGAAAAATTTATTCAGATTCAGTGAGATTTAAAGTGCATCAGCTATTTCTGATTAGCCTGTTCTTATCAAACACCTTTATGCTACATGATTTTAACATATTACAAAAACACTTGAGGGCTAGAGGTTCATTTGCAGCCTGAATTGCCCCAAAAGGGAGACCTTAGAAGTCAAAAACCTGAGATAATTACACATGGGCAAGTGCACACAAACTGCACTTGAACTAGGATGATATTTCTCACATAAGAAAAATCTCTCTTTGTTCAAGGGGCTCTGTCATGCAGCTACATCTGTGTTTCTTGAGACCACTGAGATTTTCCTGAAATACCCTCTTCATGTATCCATGGCCAAAGCAGATTATGTGTTTCAGAATAAAAACTCATCCTTGGCAAAGAGCATTCAGATAGAAAGTAAATCTGAAATAGTTCACCAAGAATGGTTATTCTGGAATAATTTCCTGCATAGATATAATTTAAAGAATGCAATAAGTCAAAAATAGAAGGGCTGCAGCAAAAAGTAAAAACCTTGGCTGTTGTGCAGTCCTCTCTGTTCCTCTCTGATTCTGTGGCTGTTTACTCAATTCAGCAGCAGAAGAATGTCAGAATTAGATAACATGAACAATACTTCTATATGTACCTATTCTTGGAATAATGGTAATTTAAAAATTACACACTACACTTTTGCCCCAAAAGAAAAGCTCTGTTAGGAGAAGGATATTTAAAGCAAAAGTACATTTTAAATCAAATCTTACTGAAAATAATTAGAGGTAGCTCCAACCAAATGGCTGCTAAACGGAAAAGCAGGAATGGGGCGATGATCCCACCTAGGTCACACAAACTTGAGCACAGAGAAACACCAAAGTTTCTGCAAAAGAAAAATAGTGCTAGATATTTGAGAGGTGCTACCAAACAGATGAACCAGCAGTTTAAGGAGAAGAATGTAGACTTAGCTCCAAAATTATCTCATCAGAATATGCCACCCACATTGAGCAGCGGCTATTCAGTCAGGAAACACAGGAGAAAAATGAGTTTTACTAAAAAGTGGTGAAATAATGAATGGTGAAAAGCAGAAAGAAAAGTTGAAAGATTCCTGAGAGTTTTCAGCGTACCTCAGTGTCGTAGGGTACAGTTCGGTGTTCACAAGATAGACGATTTCAAAAGCTATGGTGATGCTCAGTCTTCCCAGCGTTGCGACTGTCATTTTGAGCCATGGGATATCTGTTCATTCAAAAAGAAACCCAGGAGCAGTGTGATTTGCAGTGCCAGCACAGTGTTTCTGAGAGCCCCAGGCCCTGTCTGGAGAAGCTACGTCACAGAGACACTGGATCAGTGCAAATCAGACTGAAAGGCCACTGCTGCAGATATCAATCTATTCCAGTATTTATTGCTTTCCAGCATCATGCAAGGCTGCTTTGGAGAATGAGAAATCACCTTTCATCAATTGATTCAATATTCTGGTGGGGCATAACAGCATGGGTGGGGGGATGAATGTTAAAAGCTTCTATGACCATGTCCAAATTGTACCCTGGAAAGGAGGATTTCTTTATATATGGATGTTATGCTGTAATGGTAACACCATTGAGTCACCTCTCAAAGCCACCACAAAGAAGCTACATCTAAAGGTGCATCTGCAGCAACAGTAAAGTAATTCTCCCTAGAGTAGGCCAACTACATAATTTGTCTAGTCATTGCACATTAGACACGCTCCTAATACTGCACTCCTGGCCATCCTGTCCCTTCCCTTTGTACCTGGCACAACCAGCCCATAGCCCTGTGCAGCCCCAATGGCTCTGCCCTGCTCTCCCAGTTCCGCTCGAGCTCTGGTGCCCACCCACAGCCCTGTATACATCAGTGGGGAGCCCATATATATCAGCACAGGGTGCCATGGTCACACCCACACCGCGGGGCAGAGCAGTCCCATCCTGCTGTGTGCGACCCCCCAGCACTCCCGCTGCCCTCTCTGGAGAGCCAGTGGCCTCTGGAAGAGCCTCACAAGGAACACAACGAGCACCTCTGCAATGCTCTTGGGAGAGGACAGTCGCCCGTCTGGTCTAACCACAGCTGGGCAGTCAGGGAGGCGACTGAAACACGCCTGAACCTGGCATAAAGGGGGATCTCTGCTGCTGGAGAGGGCTCTGGCAGTGATTGTGTTTTCTCAGAACTTCAATAGGAAGGACAAGAAAACAATTCCATTTGCTCTGAACCAAAAAAAAATTAGGTGTTTGGGGTTATTTCCCATCCAAAACAACCAAACAAAACCCCATCAAATTTCATCCCATGTTGCAAGGCACTGCCTTTGCCCTGAAAAGTTCTGTTTTCAAACACTTGTAAGCAAAGGCTGTAAAGAACAAAACAAACACATATTGTCTCCCTGGGAACCCCTTCGGTCCATCAGGCCCCTGAGGTGAGGGTGATGTCTGTATGCCTCCTCCCTCTGCCAGAGGACTCGAACCGTGTGATCACCTCAAGCACTCACAAGCTGCTTCTGCGCCTTTTCCCACCTGTATGAACACACCTTTCCTGAAAGCAGGATTTGTCACTCCTTGTTTCCTCCCCCTGCAACAGCCCTAGCTCCAGGCGATCAGCAGTGCCCAGTTCTTGCTGTCCCAGTGGGTCCTTTGGACTTTTCCAATGGTGATCAGGCCCTCTGTGCCTGAATCGCCATGCCCCACACTGGGGGAGCTGCCACAGGAGCACAGGGTGGCTGGCACCTGCTCGACACATGGCGGCTCTTCTGAGGGAAAAAAAAAAGCGGGGACCTGGGGAAAACTCCCCAGGACAACAGAGTTAGTCTTCACTGGCTTCAGGGGTCAAACTGATGGGCACGTCATACTCTTGAAGAGGCTTTTCAAGGCTCTCCTCTAGGCAAATGATTGCTTCACAATATAACTTCAGGAACTAAAACCTCTAAGGCTGGCCAGGACTGTCCCTTACTTTGACAGGAGCGTCCCTGGGGAGGAATAAGCCTGCCTACTGCCCGTTCAGCTGCTGGTCCCCAGCTGGGCTAAGGCAAAGCATGCTGATGTGGTAGCATTTGCTTCAGAGCACCTCCAAATGCATCCGCAGGGGATAAAAAAAAATAAACAGGAGGGAAACCTGGGTAATTCAAAGAAAAGCCAGGAGTGCTGGGAAGCCTGTGTGCAATATCAGAGCTTTTAGTGGTCCTTGAAACCAGGTACGAATGACTTAATTAGAAGCCATGCCTTTCCTCCAGCCCCTTAACATTGTACACACCCCTGGGAGGGTGAGGGCAGGACAACAACCTCCATGTTGTCTGACACAGCCCACACCTCCTGCTGTGGTTTGCAACATTTTATTTGCAAACAAGAAGACCACCAAGCTGCCTCAGCTAAATCGCTGATTTCTTACGTCATTGCGGGTCTTCCAGGTCAGGGAATGTATTTTCCCTTTATGTTTGTATGCTCTTCTCTTGCATTCACCTCCAAAAAACTGTACAGAGCCTATATAAACATTTTTCTAAGACCCAGCAGTTTCTCACCACCCATTAAAGACACAACCACTGCATGTCTCAGGTCAATCTATGAGCACATAAGGTATGTTGTTCCACGACTGCAGTGCTGCTGGCACCACCAGACACTTTTTACTTCCATCTGCAGTCTTCTGTGGCCTGCTGTCCTTGCTTAAAGGGTGCCATTGACCCTTGAGAAGTCAAGAGCCATTGAGAGAAGTCATTGACCCAAAGAGCTTGATGTTGGGAGGGGAATTACCTTCTGGCAAGAAGGCCGTAATGAGGCATGCAACTCCCGCCACAATGTTGCTTATTCCAAAGGGAAGGCGTCGGCCAATGCGATCCATTGTCACTAAAATTACAAGAGCGGCAGGCAGCTCCACAGCTCCCGAGATGAAGAAGTCTAGGTAGAGGTTTCCTCCGACAATTCCTAGGCGCATGACAAGCCCTTGGTAGGTCAGAGCACTTGTGAACCTAAGCAGCAAAAGGGAAAAAAAAAAAAAAAAATTTGAGAGGCAGCTGGAAAGACCCTAAAAGTCACAAGGGATTTTTTTCTCCAAAACCCCCTGGTAACAAGCTGGACAGACATGAGCACTCACCATGCGTACATCAGGATGAGAGTGTTCCTCCTCATCCAGGGAGTCCTCACCAGGTCCAGGAAGGAGGGGTTGCTGACCTCCTCATTGCTAATAGTGATCTGAGGAGAAAAGTAAGCAGTAGAGTCAGCTGTCGGGGGTCAGGCAGGTGCTTGGGCAGAGTTTCTGTGTAAACAGGGTGCTCAGCAATATTCCAGTCCAGCAAACAAAGGTGCTGATAAGCCAGCTTGCTGCTTTTAGCACTCCAGAGCAGGGCACAGAAATGGGAAACAGCTTATAACTGGACACAGCTGTGGGCTCTCTTTAATGATGATGGTGCAAAAAGCAGAAAAAAAAGCTCCACTCTTGACTTGAGAGCAGAAAAATTATTTCCTCCTTGTAAACTGAGACATGTCAACCTGGAATTTCTTGAAAGGCAATAAGCAGTTGTTGTCATGTCGGGGTCATTTGGGAGCAGAGCTGCCTTCTGCCAGAGGTGACAGAGAGGAGGAGACCGTGGCAGGAAGGGCAAAGCGATGGGCTGTGGGAAGCAGGGAGAGAAGGGGTGAGAAGCAAGGAATGGGCTTGGGAACATGGCTGGTGGCACAACTGGGCAGCAAGAAGGAAAGAGGAATGAGAGAAAAAGCAGATCTGTGAAGGCGCTTGGGTGCTACAAAACATTCAACTGGGGAAATTCAGAGGGTCTTGAAATAAACAAGCACTGTGCTGAACATGGCTTTTACCCTGGAAGAAAAAAATCCTGCAAAGTATGAGTTAAAGGTTCTAATACTGCCCCTGAAGTACAGTAAATCTGTCCACAGCTTCCTCCAGTACAGCCACAATGAGGCACTCGAAATCATTAGTTGGAAAGTTGAACAGTGACAGAAAAGGGCAGGATTTCACACCACCCATGTTAACATGTTGGAGTTCATTGCCATAGGGTATTGTGGAGCCAGAAAATTAGCGAGGCCAAAACGGGATTAGGCACATTGATGGAGGCTGGTTTTAACTGTGGCCAGCAGTTTTTTGACCTTGGTGTCCGAGCCAGGTGTCAGGCCTTTTGTTTGCATGTTCATTTTGCAGGAGAGGGAGATAAGAAAGAGAAGGCAGGGGTGGTTTTAGGCAGGGATAAACTGTGAGACTGCCCAAGAACTGGCAGCCATGGCTGGGATTGCCTTTAGCTCGCAAAGCTGCTGGGGCAAACATGGGGTTAAACCTGCTGCACCCCTCTGAGAAGAATTTCAGGCAGGCTGGTGCTTTCAGCTCTCAGTTATTGCCCTCCTCCTGCATGGGGGCCTAAGAGCAGAGAGAGGAGTAAATCCTCTCTGCAGCCACAGCCCTCACTGCCCACGCGGAGGCAGGAGCCCAAGGAAATTATCCCATCTGGTGGGGAGACGTGGGTGAAAGGCTGGAGAAGCACATGGGAATGTGCAGATCCATGATGAGAACATAGGTAAAGCCAAAAGCACTGCCCAAGGGTTCCCATGGGGGATCTCATCAGCCAAGGCTGTGCCCAGAGCTCTCACCCTGTATTTGTTTTTCACATCATAAGGTAGCACAGAGGTTTGTCAGTGATATTTGGCTGGATGTATTTATACATTACTTTTTAATAACTGAGTGACACTAAGCTTTGTAAGTGGCCAAAGGAACCCCAGATTTGTTTGATCTTCCGTTCTACTCTCTCTTGCTTTTCCTCTGTAACCAGAACCAGAAGTTTTCAAAGCGCTGCCACGTCTGTTGCATGCCTGAGCCCTTTGCGGGGCAGGCAGAGGTTGCTGGGTTTCTGTACTGCTCTTGGACTGTCTCATATTGTGGTTATAAAGCTGCCACGACTGTGTTTATAAGAGCAGGCTGCCAGCCATTGGTTGTGACTTTGTGCAAATATGGTGCTAGTTTTCCAAAGGACTAAAGATAAATCACGCATGGCTGCTATCATGTATTCTAATGTCTTAATAAAGTCATAATAACCCCAAGTATGACTGAGCACTTTTTTATGGATGAATAAAAGAATCACTGTGGAAAGTCAACTCTTTGTAGGGGAAAAAAAAAAAAATCCTCTTTTTGTTCTTTGAAGTCAAGGAGACCTTTGCTATTCACATCAGTGCAGTCAGGAATTCAGTGGCAGGGCCCTTGTTTCCAAAGATACAGCATCTGAAAACTCTGGAGGAAGTTTTATAACCACCTTCCCTGGCATTTTTATGTTCCACCAAATTACATCAGTTTTTCTGCAATAATTTTTAAAGATTTTTCATAACATAGACATATAATTCTACACAGATCAGTACATCCATGCATGTCTATAATACATATGTAAGTAAGTTAATGTATAGTGGAAATATGTATGTCTAAATATGTCTACATAGTAGAAATATATATAAAGGGAGAGGGATTTTTGATCCACAGCCCTCTCAAGAAGCAGCTCTTACTCAGCTGGTTGCAGTTCATTCTGCTTTTGGACAGAGAACAAGAATGAAAAAGTTAGCTTGAAAAAAAAAAACCAAACATGCCAGGGTAATTACAAGCAAACAGAAAAGAAGAATTTATAATTTACAATTAATTTAATGAGTTCTGGACAGAGCTGAACTGTACCAGTGTTGTAACTCACAGAGCAAAAGAAGCAAATGTTTATCTGTTTTCATACAAAGGTCATCTGTGGTTTCTGGATGCCAGTAAAAATGCAACACTGCTACATCCAGAGCCACATAAGGGACTTGGCCAATGAAATTGTTACAGACATATTGGAAAATCTTAGCCAAAATGCATTGTTGGATAATGCCTCTTTCTTCTCCCTGTCCCTTCACACCTGCAGCACTTTGCCTGAAACTCTGGTGCCACTTTGTGAAAGAAAATTCTGACGTGAGTTAATGTGAGAAATACACTTGATCCACGACTAATGAGCTTCCTGGAGATGCTCTCTCTCCTCTGGGCACAGCACCAAGGATGACAGACATTGTATATTAAAAAGGTCCTGGGAACAGATCCAGCACAAATCTGGATGTGTGGAGGTTAATCTACTGCAGCTGTGAGTGGCTTAGGTCATGAGCAGGGACACTTCTGAAAAAAAAAAATAAATATAACTTAAAACAGAAAACAGGAAAAGATATATATCTCTACTCGGACATGCTGCTTTGAAAATGCTGATGTTTAGAGAGGGGAAGCAGGTGTAGGAATGCAGGGCTGAACGCGGAGGGGGAGCTGCAGCAGTATAACCTTCCCGCTATGTGTCTCGGGCCACACTTGGCACTGAGTAACGCTGACCAGGGGAATCTCACCAGTGTATATGCCCTGGCCAAGGACAATAAATGGATTTACCTTTTTCTCTCTGTGATTCTGTGAGAATTTTTAGTTTTTTACTCTCCCGATGGTTTCATTCTGCAGTCCTCCAGTTGCATAAGATGCTGCTCCAATGTGACTAGCAAAGGTCATTCTGCATTTTGCGACAGCTGAGGATGATTTCCTAACCTTGGCTGGTATCACAGAGATGCCTTGGCTTCCACTGGAAAAACAATTCTCTAATTGCTGGCCTAGCTTGTTACTGCTCATCAAAACCCCTTCTGTCATTGTGCTTCACTAATGTACAATGGTCTCATCCGGTATATCCCATTTCGTGGCCAAGAAAGTTATATTAAACTTCTCCTACTGACAAGCCCCCCTCGCTATCATTAACCTTTGTGTGCTCCCCTGAGCAACATAACATTCATACAAACACCGTTATAGCAATGTTATTTCACTTGAACAAATTGCTTATGAATAAAGCAGCTGGGCGTGGAAATGTCTATTTCAGCATACTCGGCTCTGCTTATAGGTCTAGTTTTGACTGTACAAAATTATTAGTCCAGAGTTGTCTATCTTAAGAGGCATAGTATATGTTAGTGCCCAGCTTCTCTACAGAAGCTGTCATGTGAACTTTAACTTGCCAGGACTGTCATTAACAGTCATTAACATACACAACGAAGTGGAAAGATAATGGAATATTGGTAGAAATCAACTGGCCATTTCTGTATGTCTTCTGTTGCCACAAACCTCTTCCTGTGTGCTCTTCATGCAAGGTCTATATTTATAGCAGGAATGGTCCTGGATAAGCAGAGTTGCTTAGGCTGGCTGGATGATTAATGGAATCTGCTTCACACCAGAGAAATAACATCCTATGGATTTGGGAACAGCTATCTGGATTTTCAGAAGAGTGCCAATAATTACTATTTGTGTTTGATCCAGAATTATACTCTAGGATTTTGGTGAAGCAACTGAACTTTTTCAGATAAACTGGCATAAAGTCTCAGGTTCTCCCTAGCTTAAGAAGAGCAATGAGAAAGACATAGGTAAAATATCAAGCTGTGGGAATCCAGGTTGCCAGCTACCTGTTACAAAGCAGACACATTGTGATGTCCCTTCTTGACAGGACAGAACATATCAGTCTCCTCCAAACACTGCCATCCTAAAGTCTTTGCCTTTAGTCTCAGTGAAAATTTAGTTAGAAGTCACACGAGATCATTTAGTATATGTATAAAAATGAATGTATATGCATGTATGTAGGCATAAAGGATACTACTATGCACTGACAGATGAACATTTTATGTAGGTCATTTCTTTCCAATAACAAAATCCCAATTTCTTTCTGAAGTATTTGTAGTCTACTCAATATGCCACTTCTGGGCTGCTGCATGCTGATAATTTGCAGAGGTGTTTTCCTTAGTTCACATAATGATTTCTAACATTACCATAGCTAACATTTAGGCTCCAGACCTGGTTTGTTACAGAACAGGAACCTTGTCCACACCTGTTGTCACACCGAACCATAAGGCCAATGCCATGGTAAGCATGATCTGAGAGCCAGGCAATGCCACCCAGCACAGATCAAGGCAAATGCTGCAATAACACAACGGTGTCATTTGAAATGCATCAGTCCTGTCAGTTCCATCAAGCCCACTTGTCAAAGGACCGCAATTCTAACACATATTTCCTATTGTGTAAATAGTGATTTTAGACAGTGCTTCCCCTATTTTGAATTTTGGGGCCTAGCGGGATGGAAGCAAATTTACACTTAAATTCTGATTTTCTATATCATCTTCTCTTTGAGTTCTAAAAGGAAGTTTTAACAAAGGAGCCAAGAAAGTGGGTCCTGCTGTCTCAACACACTGTCAGCTAAATTGGCAGTTGCTGTGAAATACTATTGGCCCTCAGGCTAGTTTCTGATATTTTCCACAAGTTTTTAAAGTAGGAGTGTTGCAAAGGAACTGATTCACTGTTTTGCAAATTTCTTTTTTCAGCCCATGCCTTTCCAGACAGTTCACTTTTACCCTCTTACCATTAACAAAGTAGGTATGAGACTGACAATCTCGTTCTTCTGTGACACTGCAAGAGTGTTGCCCATCACATAAAGAGAACGCATTTTAACACAACTGAACCTTCAAAAGATTAAGAAAGTTAAAAAAAATCACTAGCTCAAACAGATGACAGTACCTCTGAGTAATGTGGTGAGAGATAGTTCCCATTGTGTTTCGCAATGTTGTGCATGATTTTTAATGCCTTCTCTCGCTTTTTGCGTGTCAGGAGCCAACGAGGAGATTCAGGAACCACCCTGGAAGAACACAGAATTCATAAATGGGGGTTTTGCCTTTTAATATCATAAGTAAACCAAAGTCCTTTGCCTTTTTCCTATGTTAATACACAACACCCTGATTTTTCAGGCATTGGGATACAGAAACTTTCTTGTGGACTGCTTTTCCAGTCAGTCACCTGTAAAATATCTGATCCTTGTGGGCAAGAAAGCAGAAAATAGACTATATCAATACTCTGCAAAGCTAAAAATAGGAAATATAACTATTGTATTTGCACAACAGTTGTCAAAAGTATGATAACCAACGAGCAAACAAGGTGCCTGTAGAACAGCAAGGAACAATGAAAGTCAACACTAAACACATATAGTACCAAGTCCAGGCAGAACAGAAAACTAGATGTATCGTTATAGGAGAGACACACAAACACTCTCAATTGTATATATATTTTATAAACTGAACACAAAGCAATCCTACTGATTGTTGCTTCCGTTTCTGCCAGCCTAGAGTTACATGATGCACAATTTAAAAGTTCACAACAGGCAACTGTTAAGGAAAAACTGTGCAAGAAGAGGGTACGTGGATTAGTTTATTTGGATGCTGCCCACAGGATGGATGCACTCCACTGGGACAGATGTTCACCACTGCATAATGCTCTGCTTCTCATTAGCTGTACTGCCTAATTTATGGGACCTTGTCCTGGTTTCAGCTGGGACAGAGTTAACTTTCTTCACAGTAGCTACTGAGAGGCTGTGTTTTGGATTTGTGCTGAGAAGAAGGCTGATCACAAACTGATGCTCATAGTTGCTGCCAGGACAGTCAAGGACTTTTCAGCTTCTTTGCTGTGCCAGTGTCTGCAAGGGCAGGAGAAGCTGGGAAGGAGCATAGCCCCAATTACAACCACAGGATTCGACCTTAGGTTTAGGATTGAGACCCAAACTGGACAATGGTATATTCCGTATCGTGCATGGCATGCCCAGTGTATGGGTGAGGGTCTGCCCAGAACTGATGGGTCTCTCTGGGTCACCCCACTCTTGGGGTCATCTCTCACTGTCTCAGTTAGCTCTCACTGTCTTGAATACTCAGGCTCATCTCTTTTCTGAAATTGTGGTTTTGGGACTCTCCCTGCTCCAGGATCTTTGCCCAGGAACAGGCTGAGCCTTGGTCATCGGGTGGTGAGCAGTATCAATGTGAATCACTCATTTGTGTATTTGTAGGTTTGTATATATTACTATTACAATTATTATTTTCCATTTTATTGTAGTTTAGTTGTTAAATGGTTCCTGTCTCAATCCACAAGTCTCTTTTCCCTTTACCCCTTTAATTCCCTTGCCCATCCCCGGGAAGGGGAAGGGTGAGCAAAGGGCTGCGTGGTCTTTGGCCACCAGCCAGGTCAAACCACGACAGACCTGTAGGGCAAGTGCAGGCTTGAACTGAGAACATAACAGAATGGGGTTCAATGGCTGATAGGGAAGTAGACTTTGGTCAAGTTAACCAGATAAACAGCCATCCCCGCACTAAGCAGGAGTAGAGCAGGGTTCTGTGGAGGGCCAGCTCTGGCTGACAAGAGAGGCAAACCCTGGGCAGGAAAAGGAAAGTAATGTATGTCTGCAATTCACTAAAGAGAATGCCGGAATTAACAATATGCAAATATCTTCCTCCTAACCCACATCTTGCACACTGGATACTTGAGACCACAGCAGGAGTCTCAAGGTGCTTGAATAGCAATAGCAGTAATGACCAGAGCAATGACTGCAGCCTTACCAGTAGTAGAGCAGGAAGAGGAAGTTGGGCAGTGAAATGGCCAACTGGATCCCCTGCCAGGTGGGAACCAGGTATGCAATTCCAGGAAGAATCATAGTTCCCAGACTGAAGAAGATCTGAATCACAATCCCAACAATCCGCTGGTCAGAGCCAACGATCTCCGTCACTGAGCAGAGAGAAAGCCAAAATAAACAACATAGGAAGAAACCTAACTCAAAGAAAAATATTAGTGGTAGAACACAAGGGAGGGTAGTAGTGTATCAGATCACAAGCCTGTCTAGCCCAGCATCTTGCTTTCAGCAGTGTAAGTATGTCACTGAGGCTGTCCAGGGCAAGCACGAGTGACACCTCCTCATCAATTCACACATCATTCTTCAGCTGGAGGGGTTTCTGAATGTGTGTCTACTAATGAATTAAACAGAGCCAGAACAGGGGTTTGAGACTGCATCATGATTGTGCTTAGCGGTAAACTGTTATTGCTCTCCCTGACACAGTTTTGGCCCAGGCTCCATTCTAGACGACCCTCCAGGCAGGGGCCGCTCCCAGCAGATAATATGGACATGGCATCTGTGCGGAAGAGAGTTTAGGATACCATGTTGGTTACTCTGAGGTCTAAGGTATGGTCCACAGTTTGTTTTATTTACTAGAACAAACATAGCCTTTGTTGGATTTTTTAAAATCCTTTGGTGGATTTTTTATTTTGTGAATATGTCTAATTGCTTCTGAAACCCACGTAAGCCCATATGTCAGGCAATATCCCACAGCCTGTTATTTTACTAAAGCAGACACAATTTTACAAGTAACAGTGATTCATTTCAGCTGGCAATGCAGAGAGATATGACACCATTACTATTTTTATTGACTATTCATCATGTTCAGGGGCAACTCTTGCCTAAAAGCAGCTGCTCAGCACTGGCCTGGGAAGAGCTGAGTTGTATGTAAAAGCAAGGAGAGGGTCTTGGGGCAGCCTGTTGTGGTTCTGAAGCACAAATCAGCAGCTTGGGAAATGTTAGAATGGCAACCATCCTCCTGGTGCAACCAAACCAGACCTGTACATGCCTCTTAAGAGATGTTAGGTTTTTAAGTACTCTGGGTGATCCTGGGACATAAGAGTACTGAGGGGATTTAGATGGAATCACTCTCTCCAAGAATTAAGCACCTTGCTTAGGGCTGTCAGAATACACGGTCCCTCAGGATGTCATATCTCTGAACCTTTCCCTAAGGTCAGGCAGTCTGATCCGAGCATTGCCAAATGTTCCTTTCTGTATAAACTTGGCCATTTTAAGGAAGCCCTGGGTCTGTCATAAAATACTTTGGTAGTTAGAGCACTTGCCAAAGTTTTAGGATAAGATCTCAGTTTAAAATTAGGCCACGAAAGTGAGGGGAAAAGCAGTTTCTGACCCTTTCGCTGGCTCTTGGACCTGAGCTGCTCAACAGTGTAACTGTGCCCAGAAAATTTAGGAGCTTCTGGGCTTTAGATGCTGAGAGGGCTAGACAGGTATGTTTGTGCATACATCAGCACGGTGTTCCCAGGTCTCGCTGTAACTGTTTACATCTCGTTGCAATTCTGCTCTCACTCATCTAAATTCCACTAGGAATTTAAAAAAATTGCCACAGGCCTCCCAGACTACAGTGATGGTACACATTTTTGCACTATACAATGATGTTATCACTGTGTTTTGGATTATCCATCAGGTTATTGAATGGCTGATTTTTTTAAAAATAAATCTGACATCTTGTCTTCAGTAGGATGCCTTCCTCAATGTCATGCTATTTCATGCTCTAGAGGGGAGTTTCCCTTTCTGAGCCTGGCAGTCATTCAAGATGCCACAACAATACCCCTTTCTCATGAAAAGTAAGCTTGCTATGCAAGGAGCTTCATCACTGGACCATGACTATAACCCATCAGAGTCTGGATCCCTGCTGTTTTGATGCTATTTATAAAAAAGCTTCCCTTCCTTTTCCCTTTTCAGGAGATAATAATCCTAATAGGGACACTCGTGTCCAGCCTGGCTCTAAGCAAAGCCTCCCAGTTAAAGAATGAAGAGCAGCCACCCAAGTGTCTGTCCTCCCAGTGAGGAAAAGCAGTTAACTCCTCTGAGCATCTGCGGAAGATGTTCAGACTCTGCCAAAATTAACCATGTCCCTGTTTGTGTATCAGTTTATTTGGAGCTTGCTTTGTAGATTTTGATCATCCTGGTGATCTTCTATGTAATAAGAAAAACTTTATATATTCACATTCCGCTCCTCCAGGATAGACTTAAGTTATTCGTTCTCTGATGAGCCCAAGGTCAGTGCTTTCTTCCCAAGAAAAAAATATTATCAAGAGCAGATGTAACCAGACTCCTTGTCCCCCAAAAATCCCTCACTTTTCCTAACCAAGGAAGAAAGGAGACAAGAGCTCTCACCGATCACGTAGCACGTCATCCAGGTTCCCTTGCCAAACAGACCTTGGAGAAAACGGAAGATCAAAAATACAGTAAAGTTTGGTGCGAATGCCACTATGATACCACATATCCCAACCCCAAGACAGGAGAGCAGGTAGATGAGGATTCTGCCATATCTGTTGAAAAAGGAAAAGAAAATAAAAAGTTAAAATCATTAAAAGACACAAAGATTTTTTTTCCTGGCATCTCATGTTAATGCTAGATCTGAAAATGCCCTTTTGAGACGATCCTTGTTCCAAAGGGACACTGCCTGAAGCTTTGTAGGTGTGGCCCTTGGGATACGGGACTGTTTTCCCTGTGGTAGTTATCACTGCCTTTATGTCACTTGTCTTAAAACTGGTGATGTCCTCACCAGGCCCCTTTTTATTTTAGAAAACAGTTTTCTTTCTGTGTCTAAACTATAGCCCATATGTTACAGTTCAGTCTTTTGATCCAGTTGAAATGAGGGCAACTTTTATTAGGAATTTCTCTTTCCACAAATTAGTCTCTGAATAGTAATTAGAGACAGCTTTGTGAAAGTAATTTCTTCTTTAACTACTTTATGTGATTTTCCAGTGTTTTGCTTAGGTTTAGACTGCTTGTTTTCAAAACCTCCCTAACATATTAAGGAGTCTCATTTTCCAGCAAAATGCATCCTTAATAATAGATGTGCCCAAGGTAAACCCCAATTCCAAAAAAAAAACCCAGCAAAACCTCCCTGTAGTTTCATGGCAACTGTGTCCTTGGAATACAGCTAGAACATCTGTTTTGATCTCTTCTCCATTGTTATTGCTGCTGATTTATGAATAAGAAACCGTGAAAAGTGTTGTAGCTGTTTATCTTATCAAAAAGTATTTGAGATAATATTTGTTTGTTCATTTTGTTCAAAAAGGTTTCATGAGACGAATTTATCCAGGACAAAAATCAGGGTCTTTTCAGACAGGTCCATTCTTTTCAGTGCTCTCAAGGAGACAAGAACCCCCTGGTCTAGCTGCAGCACGTTCCCCCAGTGCTGTCAATGCACGACATTCATAGTTGTACAGCAGTTACATTACGCTTAATACACAAATACTCCTAAACACATTATTTTATGTTAATAATGATCTGTAATACCTCTACTCTTACAGAGTCTTAAGGTGCTAGTATCACAACTGCCCAGCCAGACACTGAGCAGAGATATCTTGAGTTAGCCAGTGCCATGGCATCTTTTCTGCCTTACTTTTTCTCTTATTACTACATCCCTTGGAAAGATGAGGTTTTCCTTGAAAGTGCTTTTGTTTGCTGGTTCAAAATGTGTTGTCTGAGATGACATTCCAGATAATTTTGTAAGTATTCCTGCCTACAAAGAAATTGTACTCTAAGTTATTGCTACTATTATTACAGATACCAAAGAAAAATAAAATGGGCAGAAAGAAAGTATTTCATGAACTAAAGAAATACGCCGTGACGTTGAAACCACCAGTGGTGGTCTCAGCCAATGCATCGGTTGTCTGCCGTTAATTGCCATCACAAAGCACAAACCAGGCTCCCTCCTTTACTTGAAGAGCAAGATAGAGCTTGTCGGAGCTCCGCACTCCGGAGCAGGTCAGCTGCTCAAGCCTGAATATCATCCGCATCTTCTCCCTGGTATTCATCCAGCTCTAACACAGTTGAGGACTGGCTGGAGGGAGCTACGACCTTGGTGGTAAGTGCATGAGTCCAGTCTGTGAATGGAGAGAGTTACCATACTGAGTCCCTTCCTTTTCTCCTTGAGTAGATGCTTTCTTCATCAATTACACCTATTAAACATCCTCCAGTAAACACCAGCCCATGAAACTCCTCTGAATGCTTTCTTTTCAGTTCTGTGTCCTTCTGCCCTTCCTGGGTCCAGATGTACAATGAAAACATCGGGAACTGCAAGAATATCTCTTTTTGTGACACTTAACGTCCAACCAGGATCAGTAAGCACAATCGTGTGAAGTTCCCAGCCCAAGCAGAAGTGAAGATGACATTGGCTGGGTTTTGTTAACCCAGGTGGGGGATGTTTATCCAAAGTGAATTAAACCTCCAAAGTGTTGACGCTTGCTTATTACAGGTGACATTATGAGTGTTTCACTTCTGAACAAATGAAAGGACAGCAGAACTTATACAGTACCTGTCTGCAGCGTAGCCCAGAGTGAACGCGCCAGCCAGAAACCCCAGATTGAGAATAGCCTGTGAGAGATCCAGCATCCAGGCATTGCCACACACAAGGTTATACTGCGGGAACAAGGGAGAGGCATCAACACCCCCGGCAGGTCATTCATCATCTTCAGGGCAAAACATTATAGAAACTGCATAGGGCCAGACAGGAAGGGGAAGGGGAAAGGGAAGGGGAAAGGGGAAATTCAAATGTGCTTTTTCAACAGCAGGCCAGGGAAGCACAGAGAAGCAGTGTTCAAGCTGTCGTGAAGATAGAGACCGCTCCTCCTTGCCAAAAGGATGCCGTTTCATACATCAGCTGTCCAGATATGGAAAGCAAATTGCTCTTTTGCAAACCAAACACAATACTTTTAAATACATTGCCATGGCAAAGTCATGACTTTGTTTAGTGCAGAATAAGACCGTGCAGCTAAAGCCAATGAAAACCTCAGCTTAAAGAAATGGTTTATTTATTTTTCTTAGTGTCTTCTAGATAAAAGCAAAAAAACATGTGGTCTCTGAGGAAACTGAAAACAGATCTCAGACCAATTTCAGGCACATTGAATGTGTATTATCTTGGTGTAGCTTTCCCAGACTTTCCTATTCCTTATACTGCAGGAGCCATAACTCCCTAACGTGACGTTACGTTGGTGCATATCTGAACAATTCATTACCAGGGATGGGGTGTGAAGGAAAGAGGGAAGTGGGTGAGAGGAAGGACAACAAAGAGACTTGGAATTAAAGCTAAAACGAAACTAAAAATACAGTAGTTATACAGACAGCACATAATTTGAAATTACTGTAGAGGTTCTTAGAGAATAAAGAAATACAACCAATACTGCCAAGTTTGTCAGACTTTATGAGAGTCGGGAGGTTTCGGTCCATACCTGGAGTAACCTTGGGAACAACGTGGCTTCAGGACCAAGGGAAGCCACAGACAACAGCAGCTGCCACCAGTGAATCTAGAGAGACCCCTTTAGTTTCAGGCATGAGCTGTAAGAAATCTTTCAGACACTAATGAGGTGGTGGCTGCTGAAGCACACACAGCGTGTCACATCTGTGCTCACCAGCATGCATACTGCAATACCATGGCTCGAACACTGTGCTTGCATGGGGTGGCCATGGGGTGTGTCAGAGAGAAGATTAACAGTCTCTTCTTCCACTCACAGTTATCCAGACTGAAATTTAATGCTGTGAGCTCCATCCTAGCCCATTTGCCTGCTGTAATTCCCAGCAAGTGTTGCCCGGGCCTGGGATTTCAGAGGTGCCTATGCAGGAGATATAGAGGGCACCCAGACTTGGATTTCACTGAGCCTGAACCTGGACCAAAAACCTAAAGTAATGCTCTTAAATGTTTATTTATGTACCTAAATAAGAAAGCATTTCTTTTAATATTCTGAACTCCACACGGGTGCCACTCACACTCATTTCTATGGGCTATTCTTCACTTTTAAAAATTGAACTCCTCAGTTTTTGTTCCAGATGAGCTATTAGCACTGTCACTGACAGCAGAATCATTGTTGTTAGTCCTGGAAGTCCAGGATTTGGGTTTTTTTTGTGGCTTTTTGTTTTTCTTGAAGCCCCAGGTCTGGGAACTTTGTGAATGAGAACTGCCGTTTCCAGCTCTCAGACCTGTGAATGAAAACTTGGCTAGTAACCTCGTATGTGCCCAATCCAACAGATATCCCACCCCCACTGACCTGAAACAAAGTCATGGTTTTGATGTCAACCTCATAACTTTGAGGAGCCTGACTGGCCACCTTTCAGCCAAGCCAGGCCACCAGTGTCTGGATTCCACTTCTGTAAATCCTGAGCAGGAGCTACAGAAACCTCAGCTTCCTCTGAGAGAAATAAAACCTGCTCTCAGCTGTCATACTCAAGGGCTATTGCAATGCTTTCCTAAAATAGCCTGAACATGGTTCAGACTTCAAACACCGCTTAACCTCTTGTTTCTTGAAACTACGACAACCTTGACAAACAGTATCAAAAGATGCAGCTTTGGAAAGCAGAGTTTATTCATGAGAATGACCTTTAAAAGAAGATTTTAGAAGTCAATGCAGTTGACTGTGCTGGTGGCAGACGTTGGGGCTCTCAGGGAAGCATCTGAAGCCACCTATACAAGGAAATACAGCTCACCAGAGAGCTAAAAAAATAGCTACAAGAAAATATCAGCTTCAAAATTGTGCTGCTGAAGTGTAACAGGAAAGGAAATAATCACCTGAAGATATAGGCAGAAAGGGCAAGCAGGAAGAGTGGCTTCACATGGGCTCAAGGAAATTTCTCTAACTTAGTTGAAGCTATTGTCCTGGTTTCAGCTGGGACAGAGTTAACTTTCTTCACAGTAGCTAGTGAGAGGCTGTGTTTTGGATTTGTGCTGAGGAGAAGGCTGATCACAAACTGATGCTCATAGTTGCTGCCAGGACAGTCAAGGACTTTCCAGCTTCTCTGCTGTGCCAGTGTCTGCAGGGGCAGGAGAAGCTAGGAGGGAACACAGACCCAATCACTAGCCCAGGATTCAACCTTAGGTTTAGGACTGAGACCTCAGTTGGCCAATGGTACATTCCATATCATGCACATCATGCCCAGTATGGAGAAGAGCATCAGTGCAGAAGTTCTCTCTCTGGGTCGTCTCCATCTCTCTCCAGGGTCATCTTGCTCTTTCAGTCAGCTCTCACTCTCTCGGACACTCGGGCTCTTATCCCTTTTCTGGGATTGCAGTTTCAGGACTCTCCCTGCTCCAAGATTGTTAGCCAGAAACAGGCTGGGCCTTGGTCATCAGGTGTCATCAGGCAGTTTATTGTGTATCACTCATTGTATATATTGGTATATATTGGTATATATTGGTATATATTACTATTATTATAATATATTATCTCAACACACAAGCCTCTTTTCCTTTACCTCTTTAATTCTTTCCCCATCCCTGGGAGGGGGGAGGGTAAGGGAGCGGCTGCGGGGTGTTTGGCCACCAGCCGGGGTCAAACTACAACACTCTTTTATGGCACCACGTTGGAAGGGACCTCTGGAGCCCTTTGATCCAAAACCCTACTCACAGCAGGACCTGTTTTGGGTTTACATCCAAATTAACCTCAAAAGAGGTTGCTCCAGGCCTTGTCCAGTCAGGCTTTCAGCATCTCCCAGGGTGGAGGCTCCACAGCATCCCTGGGTGTCACTGACCTTCTCATCTCTGATGGGGTATTTAACTGCCCTCTGCTCTTACCAGGCTGAGGGCATTTCCCCGCTTGTATTACTCTGGGTGTCACCTCTTTTTCAAAAATTGTTTACAGCAATGGAGTGTAACAGAAGCCAACTTCAACCTGCATCTGTGCTCTGGCTCTGAACACTGTTTAACATGAACCTTCACACCATTACATTCTGCCTCCAACAGAGGCTGGTGGAGTGACCCTGGGAACACCATTCCCCAGAGGGATAGAGAGGAGTCCTCAATCTCTCTGCTAGGAGTCCCCAGGAACAACACAGATCGGAGCCCATGGTCTGCAGAGGGAGTCGTCTCCCAGCGAAGGCTGATATCACTCAGCACCTCACAAGTGCCTTGGCCCATTGAAAGAACAAGAGCTTGGAGAGAAATACCAGGTTGGTAGATGAGCAGGGAGAGCTTTGTACAGGACCAGTTTTAAGAGCCCTTCACAGAACTGCCTGAGTCAGAGAGCAAAATGCCCTCTGACACTTGTGGTTGCTCTTGAAGAAGATGGTCATGAGAGGACTCCCCCTCATAAGCCAAAATAGCCCAGGAGAGAAAGGGGAAGGGAGTAAGAGTGTTATTGCCTCACCAGAAACAGCAATAAATCGATCTGAGAACAAAAGTAAAACGTGCACGTAACAACAAAACCCTTCAAGTAATGTCAGAATGAGATAGTGTTTACATGGACATAAAATACGTAAATAAAAACATAGTAGATCACTTAATATCCCCTTGCTCCTAATTTCAGTTGTTCATTTCAGAGACCAAGCCCCAAATTTCTAACACCTGCACTGGGACCTCATCTCTCCCCCAGCCGACACACCAGGTTTCCCAAGACCCAGGAGACTACCCCAGAAGCCCGAGGGATTGTTGGCAGTGGCCTTCAGCATTTATACTTTTGATCCTTTTTTTTAAAGGGTATATTTATTTTTTAAATAATTTGGTTCCTTTTTAGTGTAAACAAGTAATGAATAAGCTGTCATGGAAGAAGACAAGGAGAACAAACACATGCCATAAAGAGAAGGAAAAATATCTCTACTGGAGAGGACTCTCTCACCTGAACAGCAACTTCAGATGATTTAGGTGGCAGCTGAAAATAGCTCTTGGCTAGCAGTACAGTCAAGTATTTTAAATACTCTGGGACATAGGAAAATACAGAAAACTAAGAAACTATGAACTCTTTCTGAAAAGATTAGTGAATATATACTAACTGTACTCTCCTAAATTAGTCCCTGAACTTTGTTATTTTACAAGTATTTAATTAACTTCTGGTACAGATAAGCATTCCAAGACCTTTTCTGTTTGCTTGACTAACACCTAGCATTCAAGCCCTACCCTGCTAGTGTCTGGCTTTTCTTTTGCAAACATAGCCTTTAGAGGGGAATGTAACCTTTAAAAGAGAATTGAATACCCTGCAGAGATCTTTTTTTGATCCAAGCCACCTGTCAGACCCACATCACCACTTCAACTGTGACCTGGTTTGGTTGTGCCAGATAGCTATCCCCATTTGCATCACTTGGAGGAAAAGCATCTGCATCTGTTTACCCAGGATGTCAGCCCGTCTGCAGTTAGCCAGTAATCCTCCCATATGACACTCCCCCAAAACATCTGTCAGGTCCCTTGCATCAGCCTCCACAAAAGGGAGAGGGGTGGTGCCTCCTTCGTGTTTCTGAATGGCCCTGTCCATGCATGGGCTGATGTTTACATTCCTGCCATGCTGGCTGCTCCTATGCCCAAGCAGATGCAGTCAGGGTTGTGAGGAGCTCACCAACCAGGAGCACTTCCATGCAAATATTTGGTGGCATCAAGGAGCAGAAGAGCTATCCCTTGTCAGTAACCATCTCCCAGTGTGAGTAACAGGAGATCCCCTTCCCTGAAAGTACATATTCTTTTCATAACATACCCAAAAAATCCCAGCATACAGTCTTTAAATATCAGAGACTACCCTCCTGTAATCCCACTTGCTTTCCAAAATTAGTAACATTGAGAATCAAAAGCTCTGGGGCTTTCTATCTGTCTAGACCACAGCTGTCTGACTTTGGCTTTCTCTGTTTTCTTCCTGAACATTCCAGTTTGGCACCCCCAGGGAAGAAGAGCCATAGCTCACACCAATTGAAACCTTAATGCAGAAGAGATGCGAGACCAGTGGCTCATTGTTAAGCATCACACAACCCTTGGCAAGCTGGGACCCATCTGAGGTTTCACTTCAGAAGTGTCACCTCTACGGCTTCAACAACACACCCCTGCTGCTGCAAAATTTGGGACATATTCCGGAGAAACATTTGGGAGATGTTGGAGGGGGGGAGAGCTTACTGTCCTGTCCTCTCCGTGCATTTGTAGGTGTCCCTGTCCACAAAGTGTCCTTGCAGTTCATGTCTATGCCATGAAGTGACCTTATCTGCCTTCACTTGAATAAGCTCACCCAGGACAACAGTGAGAGCATGAGCTAGCTCAGCCGGCCAGCTCCAGCTGAGGACACATCCTCTTCCTCAGCATTGCCATGCACTCTGCTGAGCCCCTCACTGCACAAGTGCAAGCACCCAGCACAACACTGCAGCGTGTCTCTGTGTTCAGTGCTGTGCTCACCTCCATGATTTCTGTCTACTGTCTGACAAAAAGCACTGTGTGCCTGAACACAGCCTCTCTCCATTTAGGGAGTTCACTAAAAAAGGCTGTGCTGCCCAAATTGATAAACAATCCACACCTGCGCTCCTTTCCTCTTAGCAATGAACTGCCATCCTGAGCAGAAGTGAGATGCTGCCAAGAGACACAAGCAGCAGAAATCAGCTCCCTCAGGACATCCCCCTCCATAGGCTCCTTAACAGACTGGGGGAAATCAGTCCCTTCTACCCTGGCAGCCTTGCAATACAGGCAGTCATGCAATCTGCTTGGAAATATATCCCTGTGAGGAATGTTTTCCTACCTGCTAGGGGCTTGAACATCAATGTGAAATCCCAAGGCAGATTTAGGGTAGCAGCAATGTGGCTGGAAGGAGCTGTGCTGGTGCACTTTGCTGACCTCTAAAGCAGCAGCAAAACACCTGAGTGAGATGTTCCTGGGAGATGGCAGCCAAATACCACTGGTTCCCTGTAGTTCATTAGTGGAGTAATGTCTACAGAAAGGAGAGACAACTGGTTGAGATGGGAACAGAAGAAATGCTTGTACATGACTAATGACTGTGAGATATGAGGACTGTGGAAACTTCACATTTCTTCATAGCTTTGGCAGAAGGCAAACATTTTCCATTTCAGTTTGACATGAAGATTAACTGCAGACTTGTAATTCCTGGTACTTGGGAGGCCTTAATGCACCGAGCGAGTCCTGAAACACTCCAGCACACCTATCTCTGCAGAAATGCACTGCTTTAAATGACAACATGTCATTAAAAGCTACTCAAAACATAGCAACTTTGAATAGGAGTTTGGAAACACTTTACTGCCTGTTACAATTAAATTTCAAAATAATGGATGGAACTCTTTGGTCCATAGAGATCTTCAGTGTTTCCTCAGCCCAGTTACAACACAATACTGAGAGCCCACACACATGTTGTCAGGAGCATTCATGCTAGTTGCCAAATATGGGCTGGTTTACCCTTTCACCCCGAGTGACAAAAGGTTGAGGGCAATATTCGTCATTTAAGGAAACGTGGGGAGATGCAGACTGCTGATGCATCTTCTTTATTTGTTGCTGGGCAGCTCTTCTCCATCTCTCTTGTCCTCTGGGTTGTCAGACTTTCACACATCCTTACCACAACAAAACAAGCAACACTCTGCAAGAGCATACAGTGGAAAGGGAGGCATTACCTTTTTGTTCTCTTTCTGTCAAAGCTTCTGTCAGTGTTGTAGTTTTGATCCTGGCTGGCAGCCAAATACCATGCTGAGGACTGATCCTCATCTCTATACTGGGCATGACGTACATGAAATGGAATAGACCACTGGCCACTTTGGGTGTCAGTCCTAAACCTGAGGTTGAATCCTAGGCTACTAATTGGGACTGTGCTCCCTCCCAGCTTCTCCTGCCCCTGCAGACACTGGCACAGCAGAGAAGCTGGAAAGATCTTGACTGTCCGTAAACATCAGTATGTGACCAGTGTCTCCTCAGCACAAACCCAAAACACAGCCTCACATTAGCTACTGTGAAAAAACTTAATCCTGTCCCAGCTGCAACCAGGACAAGAGTGCTAAGGGACTAAGCAAGGACACTGTCCTGCATGGCGTGTTTCAAGCTGAGCACTCAAGAGGACAAATGGAGCCAGCCTTTGCTCTGCTCCCTGGGCGCTGTGGCTCGAGGCCGGAGGAACAGCTCAGCTATGAAATCTTTGAGGTTTCTCTCCTGTGCATGGCCCAAGGCCCACCTGGTACCATTGCATCGCTGCCACTCAGATCACCTGGATTTACTGAGCCTCCTTGGACAGAAGACCTGTTCTGTCCTTTTTTCTTATATCTCTCCATGGTGAAAGCAAGAGGGAGGTAGAGAAACTTACTATTTCCTAAAGAGGGGAAAACAACAGCTGTCCTAAAAACAATAAGAAAAACCACAGCCTGAACCCTCAGCCAGCACCAGCAGGCTCAATGCCAGCGACAGAAACGTAGCCCCACTGATGTAACCCATCCAAGGAACTGCTCCAGCCCCTCTCATATGGGGAAATCTTAGAGCTTCATAAGAAATTTAGCAATTGCTGCTCCCACTGCTCTTCTGTCTGCCCTTTTTCTCTTTCCCCCCACTGCTTAACACCAAACACACCATGATGGTGGAAATAAGACAGGATACTGTCATGCCAATGACAGCAATCACACTAGAAAAACACTTTGAGAGTGAATTGTGGTGTTTATTGCCTTGGATGAGGACAGCAAAAGGACCAGCTCCCCTTTCTCCACCCTGAGCTTGACTGCCATGTTATCTCCTGCTCTGAGGGACTGCAAAAACTATGAGATAAATGTTACTGCTTTGCTTACAGGCTTCTCTGCAAATGCTGTCTGACTTGTTTTCTGAGACAGCTGGCAAGCAGAGGAATAAGAAGATTTATTCCCAGCAGGTGCAATAGGATATGTTCAGATGATTGTTTGTCTACCTCAGACCTCACACTTAGGCAATAAATTGTTGCCAAGTCTTGAAATGACATAATCTATGGCGTGAGGACTTGCTGCAGATAGGGCGTATTGGAATTGATCCTTTCTGCTGAACTCTTGCCAGCAAAAGCTGCTAACACACCTGAAACATGCCAGCTGTGCTGTAGCTGCTGATGACCATGTCGACTTCCCTCTTCCTTTCATCCAACACCACAGGCCACCCAACCTGCAGACACGACTGTAATTCATGCACGTGCCTCTAGGAGTCATCACCACCAAAAATATCTGAAAAAATCACCATCCACCCTTTTGCAGAGTGCTAGACTTTCTCCACTGGGACACGAGACTATGTAGTGCCAAAGCCCAGGAGTATCAGAGGTCAGTGACTCAATCTTCAGCACAGTTTACTGGGGAAACTAGGTTTGTTGACTTCCATATGTCTGGGGTATGTGTGCCCCTCACACGGCTCACCCAGCAGGAGATGGCAGGCAACGCGCTTCCTACTTCAAGTGTTACAGGGCGCAGCAGGTGACCTCAGCTCCTTTCCAGACCCCTCGGGCTGGAGAATGAATCTGTGCCCCCCCTCAAGCACCCTTGCTCTTCCTCTTTCTCCATCCATTGCACAGAAATGCCATCCTTCCCTGCCCTCCTCCCCATGTGAGAGGTGCTGCTGTCACCAGCATTCCTTCTCACACAGTGCCAGCCACCTGCTACGACCAGCATCATTTCAGATGATGTCAGTTGGCACAAGCCAGGAATGCATTTAGCTCATTAATTATTCCCTCAGCCTCTCCAAGCAGAATCTGAGAAGCCACTGGGTTACTGTCCCGCCACTGACGTAGGCAGACGCATCTTCCAGTTTCACAGGGAGCTGTGCAAAACCTTCTCAATTAAATGGGAACAGATTACACCCGGCCAAGGTCCCTGCGCAGATCCAACCACCTGTGACACCATTGCGTCGGAGGGGTTGCTGCCAAGTTTTACGCATAGCAGAGGACTTTGCTGGTGTCTGGAAACCTTTACATCATCCCAGCTCCTTTTTGCTTGACTTTAATTCAGGCACTACGGTGCTGGGCTGTGTGTGCAGCACCAGTGGACAACTCCTCCTCCGGTCTGGATTGCCCCCATGGAAAAGCCTGACCTAAAGCAATGGAGCACAGAGACCCTTAGGCATGTCACTGCAGAAGGGACCTTCTCTCAGAGCCCATTAGACAACAAAAGAAGATTTTAAAAGATAAACTTCAGCAGTGCTCTGTTGACTGCCACTAGACCAAGCTAACTGGCTTTGCCATGTGTTGCTTCTGTGATGATTTCTTGATAGATTTTGCTCTTCTTGAGGTTGTAACTAGATGGTTGTTAAGGTCCCTTCTAACTCAAACCATTCTATGATTCCACAATTCTATGATTCTCCTCAAATCCTGAAGGAGGAAAGCCCTGGTACATTCCTCCCAGCACCCTGCTGTATCCCAGCACCTAGACTCAGGAGTCCCACAGCAGCAGATGATGCAGCAGGCACCTCAGACACTGCTTACAAAACAGTGGGTGCCTTTTATCAGTCCACATTCCCCTTTCTCCTCTGCTTCCTTCTGCTGATCCTATTGTGAACACCTCTGCAGCAGAGTTATCCAAGATGAGAGAGCAGCCAGCAAGCAGCACACTCCAGCCATACACAAACCAGAACAATGAAGTTGGGTACTACACGACCATTCATTTCACAAGTCCTCATGAATCAGGCCCTCCAGCCATATGATTTAGCTTCTTTGGGGTGCTCAGAACTGATTGCAATAGCTTGTGGCTTGGCTGCCAGACCTGTCCTGTGACATGACAGCTTTTCCCAGCAGAGGCTTTACATGCCTGCATTTGCCCTTTGCCTCCCCTGCCACACTGCAAATCCACACCAGCTCTGCACTTACCATAAGCCTGGAAGAACTCCTTCAATACCTGACATTTTTCCCTCCACCCTCTCTCTTTCTCCCTGAACATGTGATCTTCACACTGTCATGCAGCTCTTCCTTTTGACTTTGTCTCCCTGGTCACTTCCACTGTTGATTCAGCCAGACATAAAGTGCCTGAAATCTTAAAATAGCTGAAAGAATCAAACATGTCTGCACACACAGGAAAAATGAAGCATTTACACATCAGAAAAGAAGTGTTTGGTGATCTGATTAAGCAGAGCTCAGATCTACTTAAATTAAGTCATGATTTGTTAGAGCCTCAGCTGAGCAGGAGGAAACTAAATGAAGTCTGGGATTTAAATTGTTTTTGCTGGATGTGTAACACATTGATAGATATCAAGCTCCTCTTAATAACTGATCTCAGAGCAATCAAGCCAGGACGTGCATGCCACAAACTTCCTTTTTAGATGAAGAAACTAAGCCTCGTGGGATGTGATTTATCTGGCAAATGTTGCAAAACTGGGAATAGGACACAAGTGCCCCAAGTCCTAGCTGAACGCCCTCTGGCCAAGCAAGAGTCCCTCTAGGACCCTCNCAGGACACAAGTGCCCCAAGTCCCAGCTGAACGCCCTCTGGCCAAGGTGTCCCCAGCCAGCAAGAGTCCCTCTAGGACCCTCAGTGACACTGATGTTGGGACCTGCTGCCCTGGCACAGGGAGCATTTCCACAAGCATCCTTTCATCCCTTCTCTCAACCCTGGCCCTAGAGGATCTCCCCAGGAGAAGGGGGGCAGAAAGTGTGGATGGACAAAGTGTTTGCCAGAGAACATTGAACCTTTCACTCCCATTTATTGCTGCAACACAAACACTGGTT
The DNA here is from genome assembly GCA_013400615.1 of Syrrhaptes paradoxus. Taxonomy (NCBI): domain Eukaryota; kingdom Metazoa; phylum Chordata; class Aves; order Pterocliformes; family Pteroclidae; genus Syrrhaptes; species Syrrhaptes paradoxus. The sequence goes on from VZTO01027700.1 coordinate 70,562, forward strand.
TCATATTCTCTTAGCTGTACCCAGTGGCTCAGTGCTGCTGGAAAATCATGGTTGCTCTGCTAGACACACAAACTGCTGCCATAAATGAACTCTGAGCACAGCCTCATGGACACAATTTACACACTTTCACTTACAGTAAGGCTGAGGCCGGGGACAGGGGGAAAGGAACAACTAAAGAAAAGGAATCCCTGTATTTTTCTTCTTAAGCTCTGAGGGGTACAGCTAGCACAGACTGCCCAGGTAAAAGACACCATGACCTAATCCTAGCAGCATAACCATTCCAGCACAGCTACTTCCCACGCTTCGCTCTAGAGCCAGGCTGCAGCTCCCGGGCAGCATTCATCCTCCTGCCCACCCAGCCCTGGCTGGTACTGCCAGCACGGGCACAGACACATCATTCCCAGGGACCAAAGTTTGACACCAACTCCCTGCATATCACTTGCAGCCCTCTGTGCAGCCTTGATTTCAGCGATAACACACAGAAGCCAGCTCTGAAGCTTTGTTCTAGGGCCAGACAGGTGCTCTGATTTGTCTTCTGGCCCTGGCTAAAGCTGCTCAGGTCAGATGCAGTGCTCAGGGCACAAAGCTGCTGCTCGGAAGAGCCCGAAGCCTGTGGGCAGATCCAGCAGTCCCAGCCAGATGGGGGAAAGATGGTGAATGAAATGTCAGAACAGACACCGCTTTTTGGTTCAGTGTTTGCTCAGGGTTTCACCTGCTGTGCCCTGCTCCATGTTTTAGAGGGCACGGCTCCAGTGCAAGCAGCTAACCACAGCTGAAAACCACAGCAGGAGGCTCATGAGACAGGCAGGAGCCAGAGCCCGCAGTTGTGTTGACACATTTTGCCGTGCACCTTGATGATTTCCTAGCCAACCCCTCTAAGCGCACTTCACTGCAGCAGTGACACTCTTAGGATGACCTTAAAAGACACACTCCTAGTGTGCAGCCTGTGTGCCACAGACAGACCACAGCACATCATTACAGATTACACAGAGGATCTCCCAGGAAAGTATCTTAAATGGCTTTTCCAGCCTCATTAAAAAGCTACAAGGTCTGCCAGCCTGTACCAGTAGTGGTAACAGTCTGTGGTTCTCTGACATGGATGTTTCAGGAAAAGCTGAATGATAGCTTTGGGCAAAAATGTAGTTTTGTTGTTTTTTTTCTTTATTAAGCACAATCTTTTCTGCTGACTCCTGTCAGATCTCAGAACGACAGTCCGCCACCAGTTTTTCTTATTACCTGCAGACTTAAATGTTCATTACTGGAAACAGAGAGGATGGATAATATACTGTGATCCAGATCAGCAGGTGGTATCAGTCAGCTACACTTGGGGTTTACACCACCAAAGTTGCTGGCCCGAAATTGAGCACCAGAAACCTCAGCTGCAAGGACTTAACTCTTTATTTTAATCTGACATTCCTTCTGTGACAGAGCAATCTCCATGTGCTGTGTCTGGCTTTGCCTGGGGTGCTTGGCTTTGGAAAACTACCCTTCAGATCAGCTCACCTTTCCCAAAAAGCTTGACGCTGACACTTGATCAGACTTATTGTCCCCATTTGTTTGTGACTCAGAATGAAACAAATCTGGGAAGGAAAACCAGCCACCAAAGCAATGACTCTTGCAGCAGCAATCCCATTTTACTGACACAATCCTGCACCAGGATGGAAACTGCTCATCAGAGGACGGGTATTTTCCTTACCTCACTGATGATGGATGAGTGGGGCTGTTCAAACACCCAGTTATCATGGCACGTGGCAAGCAGCAGGTTGCCCGTGCTGCGATTGCCGTAGCGGGTGAGCGGGCTGGTGCAGCTGACAGAGGTGTCCCATGCAATGTCCAACCTCTCGCACTCCCCACTGGAGGACCCGTTCCCCAGGCGCAGTGGCAGTACCGTGAAGTTTCGTTCATCTTCTAGTGTCCAGCCACATCGTTCACTTAATTCAGCTGCCCCAGGGATCCTGCACCAATAGTTGTCCGGCACCCGCCCAAGGAAAACCACGCTGACGAACAGGAAAGAAAAAGTTATGCCCGTCTGGCAAAGGAGGAAAAAGATCCTCTTTTGAAATCTTCCAAATTCCCCAGCTTCCTTCAAAACCTCATCGAAAGATGGCATTATGTGAGGCAGTCTGTCCACTTGCAGCAGTCCAAGAGATGGCAGAGTTTGCTCTCACACTTCGCATCGACCGCTGGCACTCCCTATAGACATGACTGTCTCTCCTCCCCTCGCTCCTCTCTTCTCATGTGCATGCCCACACCACACACACATGCAAGCGTGCAACGCCGCCGGTCCATGAGCGGAGCTGGAAGGGGGCACAGCTGCAGGCAGGCATGCGAGCGAGCGCGCCCCGGCACACACACGGACACTCAGGGCATGTCAAGTGGCGTGGGGCTTACACGCAGCCAGGGAGGAGTGCGATTTAAAGTGCACAAACATATTGTAGGAGAGGAGGGGCGTGCGTTTCCTATTCATCCCAAATGTTAAACAGATTATGTAATAAACCCAGTTAACTCCTTCGAGGCGGGGGAGCCGCAAATGCCAGCTCCCACTGCAGCTGTGATAAATTAATAGTTGCAAGGATAAAGCAAAGAGTGAAACAGGAAGGAGCACAGACACTGTTGCAAAAAGCAGCAGTGAGTGATGCAGCCTCTCTGCGGGATGGCAGGGGCAGAAAGAAAGTTGTTTCAGAGAGCTATAAAGCCTCTCCTTTAGCAAATAGAAATGAATGCTGTGGCAATGTTTAATTACTTCTCCAAAGCGCTACTTCATCATCTGTACAGATTTAGTTTGTGAGGGCCTTTCCCTTTTGTAGTGTAAATAAAGTGAAGCTCACAAATTGCACCAGGCCAAAACTCAGGGCTTTTTTTTTTTTAAGTTGGATCTACCTGTTCAAGAAGTCTTTTATATGACCTTGTTAATTTTAACTTCGCAAAGTCTTCCAAATATTCAAAAGAGAAATGACCAGTTTTTCTTCCTCAAAAATGAAGAGAAAACAAGTTTTTTCATTTTTCTGTCCAGCTGTTGGGTTGGGGGGCAGAAGAGAAGGGGGAGCCAGGACTGGTGTGCATTTTGTGTACATGCAAACACATCTTATGCAGCACACCCTGAATCAAATCAGACATGCAACAGCAGGTGTCCTGCACTTTGTTCAGGATCACAAGGTCCATGGCCACTCTCTTTTTCAAGAAGGGGCACAGGGACAGCACCTGTCAAACGTACCTCCTGCAATCTCTTGTCACTGATTACCCGCAGCTTTGACCATGGGTGTCTATGGTTTTGAAGCAAAGTACAATTTCTATAACAGTTGGATTCAGACAAAGAAGGCTTTGACTACTATCTGACATGGACTTTGTAACAGGCACGAAGACTGGTGCTGTAGTGTGAGCTTGGCAAAGATGCAGGTTTCCAGGCAGATGCACTGCTGTGCTTGCATCAGAAGATACTTCCGAGAGAATTTTCTTTGATTCCTGGTTATGCTGTTTTGCAGCAGTCAAGCTTAGAGGCCATGGACACACCACCTTTGGGTCCAGGTCTGAGGAGATGGGCACTGTCTGATGGCTGGTTTCAAACAAGAGAAGCACTTTTAACCTAATTGGGGGGGTCAATCATGCTGAGATGTCAAAGGTCAGATGGTTTATCCTGACAGCTGCCAACAACTGGGGAGGAGATTGTCTCCGTAGGGACAACCACTAAGACAAAGAAATACGGACAGAGCCTGATAATCAGCCAGTGCACTACTCTCACAGCTCTGCTCAGGGGTGTATTAAACCTCCACTGCTCCTCAAGCCTTACCCCATTAAAAAAATTTGCTTTTATCCCTGTTGGGTATTAGCTCAGTTATGAATTATAAGGGTTAGTCTCCTGTAAGCCACGTACCAACGCAGCTGTGCTCAGCACTTTACCTGTTTCAGAAACCCATTGGTGCAATTACCATGACCACATCTTAGCTCATCAGTGGAGCTAGACCAGATTCGGTTAAGTGAGAATTCAGTCCACTATTGCAACACTGCTTCTGGAGCTGCTTTCTTTCCCAAAAAGAAAGTGCGGTCTAGTAGCTGGTTGTCAAAATGTCACACATCTCATCCATTATGCTCTTCTCATGCACAGCATGTGCATCACAGTCTGCCAGACCAGAAGCCAGAAAACCTAGCAGCTGAGAGAGATCAGCACTAATGTCACTGCAGCGGACATCTGGGAGCCTCCCTAACATTCCCCGCAGTTACACTGCTGGTCAGGCGAAGATTCATTCAGTAAAATCAGTCCAACTGTCTGGCATGGGTCATGTCAAAGCAGCCCTGGTTTTCATTTCTCTGTCCGTAAATGACTTATCAATATCAGCATGCTGCAAGACTCCAGCTTGTCAAAGAAATCTAAAATATGCCAGTGACAGATACACGAGGGTGTGCATTAATGCATTTATTCTACATCAAGCAATTCCCAGCTTCCCTGAGGTTCTTCTGGAACCTCAGCCCTGTGGGCTGCAAGAGCTGAACACATCTAAGGGCAGGAAGATGATGGGTTTGTATACAAAGCCTGTAACCGTAACTTCTTGAAAGAATGCCTTTAAATCTTTGAGGCCAGATCTCAGAGTCAAACCATCTTTTGAAACATTTTATCCCCTACATACAGTAAAAAATTATGCTCTTTGATATTGGGAAAGAAGAAAAGGAATAAAGAGCCAGGGAAGATGTTGACTGATGAAGAAGGCAGAAGCAATAAATATAGACGCGGTGAAGAGAACAGAGAGGGGGAAGAGTGGGAGGGCAGCAAGCCAGGGAAAGAGCAGAGGCAGAAGCAGTGATGAAAGGGGAGCAGAGGAGAAAGAGATACAGAAGTACAACTAAATTACAATCACGAACATCTTCAGCTGGAGCTCTGTTTAGAAGCCCAAATGTCACAGCTATTTCGGAATCAGAATGAAAACTATGTAGCCTAGAGGGGAAGGCACATACACTCTCTCTACACTCCGGGCACTAGACTACCATTTATACATGCCTGGGTGACAGCGTGAGACATTTGCATCAATAGCTACTCTGACTGAATCCTTCCTGGAAAGTTACGACTTTACTGCAACACCCTGGATAACCTTTGCCAGTGCTGCAGACAAACTTAAAAACCTCAAAGTCCTTCTTTGGGACACTATAAGCAGCCGGGCAGTGACATAATCTAGTTTGCAGGCACCCAAGGGCACCATCCTACATAACGGCACCATTTCCGTGACAAAGTTATGCAGAGCACCATCACCGAGGTTTATGATCCCCTACAGACACATGCCTCTTGCTAAAGAAAAGAGCCTGTGAGCAAGCTTGGGCAGGAATCATCCACCCTGCCTATTATCTCACTGCTTGATGCAGCTTCATATTACACCAAATATTTGTCCCCCAGACAAATCTTCTATAGACTAGATAGCCCTAAGCAGCAGAGGTGCAAACCAGATAGTATCACCCCTTTCAAGGGCCAGGAGAGTGCCTGCAATCTCTACAACTACCTGAAAAGAGGTTGTAGTGAGGTGGGTGCTGGGCTCTTCTCTAAAGTAACAAGTGATAGGACAAGAGGAAACGGCCTCTAGTTGCACCAGGGGAGGTTTAGGCTGGATATTAGGAAAAATTTCTTCACAGAAAGAGTGATCAGGCATTGGAACAGGCTGCCTAGGGAAGTGGCGGAGTCACCATCCCTGGATGGGTTCAAGAAACATGTAGATGTGGTGCTTAGGGACATGGGTTAGTGGGTTGGGTGGTGTGGGTTGGACTTGATGATCCTCAAGGTCTTTTCCAACCTTAATAACTCTGTGATTTAGGGAATTACCTGTACCTCCGCTAACTGGTGACCCCACAGCAGAGACTGCCACAAGGAACCAGGCAATAATAACTCAAAGTACATTGTGCAGATTTTAACGGCAAAGCTTGTTTCACAGCAGAAGATGGCAGGGCCCTTCGTCATTCTTCACCACTCCACCTCTCATGCACCTTCCAGCTGCCTGCTGTGGGTTTGGCTCTCCCATGTAAAAACAATTGCTCTTCCATGCTGGTGCAGAAGCCTGACTCCAACCCCAGAAATACCACATGGTGATAGGGCTCACGTTTTTATGACATATCCCGTTAAGAAGCCAGGCTGGAAAGGATATAGGGGCTCAGTTTTAGAGATTAAATTAGTAGAGGATTTTTTAAGATCAGAGTGAGACATCTTCATGGGGCAATTAGACATGTTTACACGCCTCTCTCCCACCCGTGGTACAATTACATTCCAAATAAAATTACATGCAGTTCTTTCTCTGACAGTTCTTGTGGTTTGGTTTTTGTTGCTGTTTTTTGCCTTCACTTTATTAATCTTTCTCCTTCCTCCCACCACCCGCTTTCAACTTCTTTTATCTCTCCCTTCTTCTTCTTTTCCCAGATTTCCTCTTTTTCTTTCCAAAAGGCAGCAGCTCTGCTCAATGGAGTGTGTCCTTTCCCAGGCCTCCAGAGCAACTCAGGGAGCTGCAGGCTAGCTTTGAGACATGGGAAAAGTCAATTCCAATCAACAGGGTTTCCACCTTTTGGCAATCCATGAAAGCAATGCACAATGCATTATACTCCTCTCCTTCACTATTTCCATGGCCTTTACTCTATTTTTACCATCTTGGTTCCAAGAACAAATATAAACAAATGTAGTTCTAGGAACTGTAGAGTACAACAACCAGGGGATCTGTACTCATCGCTAGGACAGCAGCTGAAACAGCAGAGGAAAATGGGGACATGGGAAGAGAAGGGAAAACCCAAATGAGGCTAAAAAAAAGTGAAGAGTGAAAGGAAAAGCAAAACGGAAGCAAAGAGAATCCTGTTCCTCTCCTCATAGGAGAGGGGAAAAAAACCAAACCAAACCAGACCAGTAGCGACCACACCAGAGACAGCCCATACCTCTGTCATTTTGAACACGTGTAGGTTAAAAACTTACAGCCATGGAGGAAGCCATTCTGCACCCCTGACTGTGCTCATTCTCGCACCCTCAGCTTATCCTCCTGCCACCCCGGTGCAGAGGGTGGAGGGTGCACGAGGTTTAGGGGCTCACAGCCCCTGGGTCTCCCGCAGGGAGCAGCGAGGGCTCCCCTCCCCTCAGCCCCACACCTCTCCTTGCATGGTCTCTTCTGGGGGCACAGCATCCTCTGCCACAAGGCAAATGGGATCCCAGGGGGTCTGTGTTTTCTTACCCAAGCCTGTTGCTGTTTCTCTGCCGTGGCTCTTGCACACTGTTCCTCTTTGCCTGTTGGAGAAGATCAGGTACCACATGTTTGAGTGCTCACAGAGATCCCGTGGCTGTTCCCTGCTGACTTTAATCCTGCTCAGGGAAAGCAGCAGACTGGGAACACCTACCTGCTCATCAGGATTTCAGCTCAGTATCTGAGACAGGCTGAGGAACTGAAAGGGCTCCTCAGCTTCTCCAAGGCCAGCTGAAGGAAGGGCAGCTAGAGGAAAAGGGGCTGCTACACACATATTTTTATAGTCTGTATGAGGCTTCCCTCAGCCTTTTCCTCTTTATCCAGTTACTCCGGAGGCCAGCAGAGAGGCTGCAGCAGAAACTGCCTTCCTGTTCAGATAAATATGCTATAATCCCTCAGAAGGTTTGTCAGGACCCTCGCTAATGACTTCAAATAACTGAGCATTTTGGCCATGAGATAAGACAAGCTGAGTTCACCGACGGCTATTTTACACAATGGAATGAACAAGGGGTATTTCCAGAGATGGGTGTAAAGGCCTGATAAAACGAAAACATCCTCCCATGTTACCAGACAGCTGCAAATTGCAAGCTTGCTTTCTGTCTCAGCCTGGAAAGATGGGGGAAATCACACCAGTTTTCTGGAAATCACACCAGTTTTCTTTGTGATTTTTCATGGTTGCGCATCCCTCTCCTGTGATGCAGCTTCTGTCAAGTATTGTAAGCAAACCTTTCTAAATACTTAGAAAAGGGCTTTGCGTGAGAGTTTCCAGCCCCATTTTGTGAGAATAAATGTGAAACATTTAAACAATATCAAGGATGGTATCAGTGCAATGAAGACTTCTGAGGATGTCACTCACCAGCTGCCTGCTTCCTTAGCTGTCTCTGAAGTGGGACTTTCATTAATAAAAAGAAAAAAAAAAAAAAAACAGAAAAACCCTTTCAGAGTTTTTAATGCTAGTCTTTTTTATCTACTTTTATACCACTTCTCAGTTTGTTGTAATAGCAAATATTCCCAACATTTTTTTTTTGTGGCCTTCCTATTGCATCATTTCTATTTCTGTGAACTCTTAGGATCTTTGAAGACCACCAAGCTGGTCAGTGTGACAAAAATGCTAGCATTCATACATCTGAGAAGAAGGCAATAAAGCAATTCTCCTAGACCTCCACTGTCCATCTTGCGAACAGTTTTGTGTAGAAGCAGCATGACTCAGTATAGAAGACAACTCAGGTTCAAAATACCCTGTGAGCCTGAGTAGCTAGCTGATCAAACTCCATATGGGAGAATTAATATACATCTCACATTTATGTGAAAAATTATTTCACTTCAGTGAATTCCTGTTTCTTGCTTTTCAAGATAACTTTTTTTTCTTTAACAGCACTGAGAAAGAAATGAGATACAGCTCTGCAGAAAATAAAAAAAGGCTGCAGGAACAGAGTAAATTCAGAGCCACAGGAGAGACCCAGCACACTGCAAATGCATCAGCAAAAGTTCAAGTCATCCTGGAAGGATGGATGGGAACTAGCAATTCCTCAGTGCCTTTCTCTAATCTCTCTGTAGTTGTTTTTGGAAGCTCTTAGTGGTAACAATCTATTTATAGCTGACCCTGGGTTTGTAGTTTATCTCTGCTATAACATTGTGTCCTTTGTCCTAACTGCACAATACCAACCCAAAGGAATTCTTTACAGCTGGGTTCTCACCTCTTGCTTGATTAGCATGCTTTATTAATAGGAAGAGGGACCAGGCCACTTTCATCAGGCCGCTTAGCTGGACATACACCCTTGCTGGTCACAATCCAGCACCTAACACATTACTTAAAATGGACATTTCTGGATAAGTGGACCTACCACAAGATACTTCAATTGCTCAGTGCTTTCAGTTGTTTTAATGCTTATTTGCTTTTAAATGTCAGTATATTTATTAAACTGGATTTGTTATATTTTCCTTTCCCTGGTAAATGTTCCTGAGTTTATTTAAGAAAAAAATACAAAGATGTGAATATCTGATGTGGAGAGGCAAAGCAAGAATGATTCAACAAACATTTGAAAATCAAGGAACTGTTTATATTGGTCTGAGGTCCTAAAATCCTGAGCAACCAGATGAGCTGAAACAAAGGCTGGTTCAAGCTCAGTGTGTCTGAAAAGGCTGCACCATTTTTACCCATTTTCCCATTAAACAATCCTGCAGTGACTGGATGGAAAATCTAACACCTGCCTCTTGGGAAGCTGGACCAGACAAAATAATGCATATGGCAGAGGGAGTCCCCGAGACAGCTGCTGCAATTCTACCCTGAGCTTTCGGTCATCAGAGCCTACAGGCCAAACCCATACCCAAACAGAGGACTCTATGGAAGGGGAGAGCAGTGATTAGGAAACTCGGACAGGTGGCAAAGCATGGCAGCAGCTGGAAAGCACTGGGCAGCAGGAACTGGAAGGCAGCATCTGCAAAGGACTGCTCTTCCTACCCTGAGGTTGCTCTCTTTGCCAGCTGGTCACAGCAGAAGGTGTGAAGCCCTTGACTCACCCCTCATAGCCATGCAGTGGCCAAGATCTGAGGCTACCGAATGATGAAGGGGCACCATCAACCATAGACAACAGATGGGACTTCAGCTTCCCCCCTCAGCTCCGTGCTGGCAGCGGAATAGGGAATTGGAGAGGTCATGGAAGGTCAGGGGCAGTGGCAGCTTCTGCAGTAGTGGGTGGCCTTCCCTGGGGGCAGGTCCACCATCAGCCTGCTGATCATCCAGTCCCACCCATCTGCTCCTCCATGCTGAGATGAAGAGACAGGGAATGGACCAGTTTCAGTGAACAAGCAGTTACTGAGCTAACTGCCAGCTCCTGGAAACTTAGGTTTAGGAGACTATTCCAAAGATGAGCTCTATGAAAATGTTATTTAGAAGATTAGTCCATAGGGTATTTTTAGCAAAATGATAGCTGAAGAAAAGGAAAAGTAATTTACTTTGGTTTGTTTAATAAATTTAAACAGCAACGCTACCATATCATTCCCATATATGCATCAGGACAGCTGCTGGCACCATCCTGACCCCTCAAATAACTGCCCGCCTCCAGCACTCTGTGCAACAACAAACCGTGCCTGGGCCGGCAGAGACAAGGAGACGTTTATGCTCCTGCACAGCAAGCAGGTGTGAGCAGGCAAGAGCGTGAACCTCATCTTCTCCTCATCTTCAGCAGGGCTGAAGGCCTCATCACGGTGATGATGAGGGGGAGCAGAGCCCATCCCAGCCCCACTGCCCACCCACTGCAGGTTGGCAGAGCAGGGGTGCAAGGCAATGCATATGTCAGAGCAGTTTGTGCACCCGAGGAAAGCAGTCTATCACACACCTCATGCTTTGCAGGTCCTGGCTGACACTCTCCCAGCCCTCATCCCAGCTTGATGGAGGCTTAAAAGTATCTCCACCAACCTCCATCCTCTTCACAATCATTTTCCAGAGGGATGGTTGAGAATTACGCACCAGACAGGAGGCTTGGCACAACTAACATGGGAAAAACTTTCTCTTTTTTCTTTTAGCAATGTGTTTAATATTATTCTAAAGTGCCAGAAATGCCTCATTCACATTTTTCCTAATAGCAGATTTTGCTCAGAGGGGTGGCACTAGCTAAGCAATATGTCAGCTTTCAGCAAGGAAGCCCCTTGTTTATCTTTTGTAACTCTTCCAGCTAAGGAAGTTTCTCCCTTCATTTTCCCATAACATCATGCTTTGCTCTTATTTTGTTCTGTTCCACCTCAATTTTCCCTCCTCTGAGGGCAAGTCCAGCCTTCTCCTGGCCAAACGAATAAACTTGGATAACGCTGTGTACAATATGAGGAATCCCTCCTCCTGTTACTCTCCTGTTCCATAAAGCCAGGAGAAAACACTGGCCTTGTGACGTACATAAGGAGGCCTAGGACCTTGCAAGCACAGCCCCAGCTGTGATTCCTGTCAGTTCATTCTGTGCCAAGATGTTTCAGAGACTCATTGACTCGGGCCGTGTCCAGACTTCTGTGTTTAGAGGTTAGAAATTTTTTGCCAGGAGGGGATCAAAGCACAATCTTAGGAAGGATGTTTTAAGAGGCAATGGGCACAAACTGAAACACAGGAGGGTCCCTCTGAACATCAGGGAACTTGTCTTTACCATGAGGTGACCAAGCACTGGCACTGGCTGCCCAAAGGGGTTGTGGAGTCNAGGCGGGCTTCGAATGTCTCCAGAGAAGGAGACTCCACCACCTCTCTGGGCAGCCTGTTCCAGTGCTCTGTCACCCTCACTGTAAAGAAGTTTTTTCTCATATTCAAGTGGAACCTCCTGTGTTCCAGCTTGAACCCATTGCCCCTTGTCCTATCACTGGATGTCACAGAGAAGAGCCTGGCTCTGACCTGCACCTACACAAACAAGATAACTGCATGAGAAATTAAAAGGTAACAACATGAGAAAAGTCAGAAAAGAGAAGAATTAAGTATATGATAAAAGGGAAGCAGTAGCTTAAAGGAACTGCTGACCCAGGCAGAGAGCATGGAGGCTATACCATATGCTGTCACATCACAGGTTCCAAAGAACGCTGTAAAACCGGCAAAATGGGGCAGGGGGTTAAGAGCAAAGAGGGCAATCTGTCCAGAAGGGGATGAGGATGTCAATGGGAAAGAGCTTGGGTGGAGAAGGGCATTGTCTGCTGCTGGTTTCCTCTGGTGCAGGCTGACTGGCTGGCTCTGCTCACCCTCACCAGGTCTTCTCAGTTTCTTCTTATCCTAGGTTGGTACTTGTTGCTGCCTCTGCCCCTCTCTTTGCACAGAGGTGGGTTTGGCCATCGAACTCCTTGTTGAGAGCAAAGAGCAGTTTGTGGAGCCACGATCTCTAAACAGAGCACCATGAACCCATGTGAGCTGGGCAAACAGAAAGTTGTGCAAAGCTGGCACAAAGGGAAAGGAGAGGGAACAGGTCAGCTGGTGCAATGGCCGTGCAGGGCCAGTGCCCCATGGGAGAGCTGCCAAGCTCCTCTGGTGGCCCCACAGCTCTGCTGGCCTGAGGAGACAAGAGGGCTTTGGGACCAGTCATGGGGAACAGGCAGGGGAAAAAGTGGTGGCCATTGCGGACAAATGGCCATGCCTGGATCCACAGCTGGCATCGCTTCCACCTCCTGCTGTGCGAGCAAGGGCAGGGGCACACCGTGTCACCTTCACCAGAGCCACGGCAGCCACAGATTGCTCCATCCTCACCAACACAGCTCATGCTGGTGTCCTGGGGGTCCTTTTCCCTGCTGCTGTACCCTTCAGCTCCACCCATGCTTTGCAGCCATAGAGCAACTACAGAGAAGCTGAGTGAGGTTTGGAGCCACCTCTGAAGGGTTCCAGCAGGAAAGCCTGGGTTAGACCAAAGGGCTGGAGTGGAGAAGGCTTCCTGGTGGGCTAAGAAGGCAGAAGATGTCCTTGTCTCTCAGTCCTCTCTGAGGTCAGCTCAGCAGGCAGCTCTCACTGTCAGTGTTGTGGTGCTGAGCCATGACCTCAGCATAGAAAAAGTCTGTCTTCACCAAAGCCATGAGTGTCTATGGGGTTTTTCCAGCACTGTCACTGCAGGCAGTATTTTGGAACTAACTGACCTCTCATGCAGGGAAAAATTACGCCAGAGGTGCAGCAGAGATACTGTCCCAGAGAGCATCCAGCATCTTACTGTCTGCTGCTGCGGGGTCCGTGACATGGTGGCTGAGGTCAGGCGTGCAGTTGGTGCTCTCCTGGTGGAAGTGGGTTTCCTTTTACCACTCATTTTTCTCATTTTTCTTCACTGTGTGTATGTGTACACGTGTGTGTGTGCGCACCTTTGGTTGGGGTTGATCAAGGAGCAAAACAAGGAGGCACAGGGATGGCAAAAAAGACCTGTGGGGCGTCCCATGCACATAGGCATCAGCCCAGCTGGAACTGAATCACATTTTTCTAACAGCAAAATCTTCATCACGTCACACTCTGAACTCACAGGGACCTGTGAGGGTGAGAGCAGGGGTTTGTGTCACCAAGTGTCACCATGGTTCTGTGGGCACCAGGCTGCTGCTGGATGCCGTGCCACCGGAGCAGGGAGATCTCATCTCCAGGAGGGGACCAAAAGTAGTCACAGGAATGAGGGGAAGCACAACTGCTTGCCCAGTGGCTGTCACTCTCAGGTACAGATTGCCAATGCTGAAAATCAGCTTCATTGACTGTTAATGCAGAACTAACACTGCCACCGCCTCCGCAGGGCATCCGTGGGGACATGGCATTCCTGCGCCCTTGCACTCAGCCTGCGTCACCAATCACTCCCAGTGCCTGCTTAGAAAACCTCAGCGCATTTCTTTGGAACTTCTGAAACTTTTCAGACATCTTCCAGCTTCTCACTTGCTCTGCGGCAGTTTTATTCAGCAGATCTAGAGGCTATTTCTTTAAGATTATTTTTTCACAGAGTTCACTGTGCCTGGAAACCCCAAGATAACCGCAGTGCAGACAGAAGTTTAAACAAAGTTCTTACGTGCAATCATCTGACTTACTTAAAAGCTTTTCTCTTAACACTTGCCACCTGTAATTATCTAAGAGCACATGCAAGTGTTACAGGATGTTCTTGATAAGATCCGAGTCTGCAGTGTGTTTTTTCCCTGCGTGGTAACTGTGAGATTTGTCTTGCGTTGGGTATGACTTTGCGGTCTGTTGGCAGCACAGATCAACCCTGCAGAGCACCTGTGTGAACCACCACAGAGTACATCCACTGTGGGACCAGCCTGGAAAGGAGTCTCTGCAGAGCTCTACATACCCAGCTGGACCTACCCTGCCCAAACTCATTGAAACAGATGCTCTCTCCTGCTGGAATGGTCCTTGACAGCTGTATTTCTATCTGCCATTCCTTTGGGCCTGTGGAGCTGAAGACTCCACAGAAGTGAAGCCAGACATATCCCAGACACCAAACGTGCCTGACGCACACGAGTGTCCATGCACTACGAGGAGCAACAGCAGGCACAGAGGCTCTGGGCAGTGTGGCTGTAAGGCTCCTAGGGCTGGGTAAAAATTAAGCAAAACACTGAGCTGGTGTAAATGTGCCCAGCTAATTATGGCTTGTCCAGAAAGTATTGAAGAGACCTGCTGGCAGTATCTGTCTGCTGGCTTGTGTGTCACCTATCATCCTGGGGATGGCCTTGAAACCAGTGTAAAAGCCTGAAGTTGGCATAGACCCTATGTCATGTGCACTAATTCAACAGAAACATGTGTTTGCCTCCAGGCAAGAAACGTCAGCTTTGTGTGCTGTGTGACCTGGGAACCTGCACTGGAGTTACTGGTGTGGGACAATTCTTCTGGGGGCGCAGCAGAGACGTACCCTGAAATCAGGTGGAAAAGCGGAGATCACCACATCTTCTGCTATAACTGAGGGGCAGATGCAGTTAAATATTAAATTGCTGTGATGTAGCTGTAGCCTGGCCCCAACATGTATGTAATAGCACATACTTTGTTGCATGTATAACTATGAATCACTCACCTGGATGCTCCCCACAGGTATGACTAACCACCCACTTCCACTCTTAGGGATTTGTGGAGATGTATTTAACGACGATTTAGGCTCACAACTTCCTGGTACACTCATAGTCCACTTACTTGTGTATTTATGGGAGCAGACCAATAATCCAGAAGTTATTGGGAACTTCTTGTACTGAATGGACAGCTTGCTCCATAGGAGAGTCCGGACATACATTTCACAAGGTCACTCAGTCCAAAACACCTCGCTGGAGAACAGCCTGTGCACTGTAAGACTGCCTGTGCTGCTGGCTCTGCCGCCTCAGCCTCAGGAAACCAGAGTGGGACCAGCGCGGGTTGCAGGGCGGCTGTTTGTCCATCACCTGCTGAGTAACGCAAGACCCTGCCTGCACACACACCACCCCCATGTCCCCACACAGGGTCACGCTGCTGTTCCTGTACTTGAATTTGTGGCCCCTTCTGTGAATTCTTCCTGCTCTTTGTCCTTGTTTTTATCTTTATTTGACTTAGAGGGTGAGCTTCCGCAGTCACATAACATGCTTGACTCGGTGCCTCGGTCTCAGTCTACCAAGAAGGGCTCTTTCACAGGGAGCTCCCCTGCCTTCACTTAACTAATTCCTCCCAACTCGAGGGCAGACCCACTCCAGCCCAGCAGTTCCACCCACTCAGCTGTAAAGTGGCTGGGCTTTCCCATGGCTATTTCACTTCAAAAGCTGCTTATTCGAGAGGCAACCAACACAAGGATAACAGCATGATCTCTCTGAAGCACGTGGGCTACTTTTTCTCAACTACCACTGCCCCAAAGAGGCTATCTAATGGTAACCATCACTGTCTCATTGCTTCTTCCACCACCAACACCCACCCACTGCCTCGTTTCTTGCACTGGTACTTACTGTCATGGGGAGGGGAACACCGAAGCCTGCTGGGCAGCCCAGCAGGACAATTAGCCACTGCTAATTGGGAGAAGACTCAACCAGAAAACGTCAGTCTCTATTTCCCAAGTCCTGTTCCACATTCTTTATATTTGGCTTCAACCTTGCCTGCTAGGTAGCTTCCTTGCCCTTGAATCTGACTCCCCTTACTTCTCTGGCCAGTCTCTTTTAGTCTAGTTAGTCCCACTGAAATTTCAGCAGTCCTGGGGATAAAGGGCTGTCTGCATTCATGATGGGTCTGTAGCATTCAGCCCCAATTCTCTACCAAAGGCCATCTGTTTGTCCATGAATGTTGGGTCTGTATGTTCCCTTTGGACTTAAACTATTGATGCCTTCATGCCATTGCTCCTTGGTAGCTTTCCTTATCCTTGTAGACCCCGAGAAATTGTGTTTGCATTATTATCTCATTTGGCCCTGCAGCTGGATCTGTGCCGTCAGTATGTTTCATTATCTCCTAGAAGTGT
This sequence comes from Syrrhaptes paradoxus, assembly GCA_013400615.1. NCBI lineage: Eukaryota > Metazoa > Chordata > Aves > Pterocliformes > Pteroclidae > Syrrhaptes > Syrrhaptes paradoxus. The sequence continues at coordinate 86,622 of VZTO01027700.1, forward strand.
AGATAGACGCCCAAATGTTCATAACACCAAATTACAAGATATTAAAACCCCAAAATTTACAACACCGGCTAAGATACGGAAGCAAAACTTAAGACTGGGAACTCTCAGCCTCTCCAGAAGGGAAGACTTAAGGGCACCTACCATAGGTAGTGCTGGACACTTCCTCCTTTACTGGGGCAGCACCTCGCTGGCACCTGTATGGTGTCAGAGGCAACAGACCTGCACACAGAGGCTCACAGACAAATGTGCTGTTTCTCAGCTACAAAAGGCCTGGTTTTACAAGCAATTTGAATGTAAGGAACAGCTTCATCCCCCACTGAGCAGAAAGCCCTTTTAGAAGCATAAAGATCAGGGCTAATAACAATTGTGTAAACAAACACTGACAAACTGCATCACAGCTGTGTGCGTATGAATGATACTTAACTCCCCCAAGATTCAAGCTTGCAGAATATATTTGAACTCCTTTTGCATCCAGAAAAAATAAACTCACAGGCAAAAAGCCTTTCACTAAATCAGTTGCACTGATTGATCCCTAACTACCATTTTTCTAGGTCAGTTTTAACTGCTTCACTGATCTTTTTAATAAGTGCTGTGTGTCTGATTCCAGGCCTTCTGTCAGGAGAAAAGCAATTTATAACCACACCGAAAGAGATGGGTGTGTTTACTGACTTCACAGAAGCACTGAGATGGAGCTTTAACTGAGGACTCCATGGTGTAGGTGGGGGATCCTGCAATTGCCTGCCTCTTGTTAGACTGCATTCACACCAGCGATCCCAACAGCTGCCTGGTGGTACACAAGGAGCTGATCTGCCAGAAAATCAGGTTTCATATTGTTATATCACTTTTTATTATTAGGGCTGGCTTGACACAACCCAGGGCTCCAGGTAACGGTACTTTGCTGCCTTGAGGATCAAATGGGATTTCAGCAGGGGTCAGGCCAAAGACAGGGGTGGCAGGAGAAGCCGGGGGGTCTGCTGCAGGCTGGGGCAGGGCAGACAGGTGAGTTTGGGGTCTCTGAGGAGAACCAATTGGTCTTGAAGGACAACAGTATGCTCTCTCCATACCTGCCTGTTCCTCTCCATCTTCCTGGGGTCAGAATGCTTTGCCCCAGGGCACTCTTGTCTGATGAGTCAGAGGGTGACCCTCTCATCCACGCAGCCACCCATCCCTCAGAGTAGCATCCCCTTCTCCCCCTCCCACAGGGACCCTGCTGGGTAGATGTCCCCACTGCATAGAGGTGGGATATGCTGCTCCCCTGTCAACTTCACTCTCCTTGCAAGCTGCCCGGGGCAGCAGCATTGAGAGCAGAGCCCTGCAGAGATGAGAAGGGGACATGCTCTGCCCTGATCTCTGCAGGTAGGGGAGCTTCATCCCCTGCCACCACTTTTGCCCCTGCTCTGATCTGGGATGAGGGGTGGCTCCATGCCTCATGTCATGCTGTGCAGCTGTGACACCCTGTCTCAGCACAGCAGTAAATATGTGAGTAATATGTGCAATCTAGGAATTCATTAAGGAATCACACCCCCTAGACCTTACTGCAAAATTAAATGCTTGCAATTCACTATGTATTAAAGTCTTGATGAGCAGGGACAGTTCTCAGCATTTGTAGAAACCTCAGTGTCTGTTGGCTGTCCTGACAGCAAAGCCACTTGCTACTTGCCAGTTTGCTTTTTCCTATGTTTTTTCCTCTTCCCTTTCAAAATCACACAAATCATTTAAGCTGTGCTTCACCTGAAGCCTACTTAGCTCACCTCTTCCTTCTTATGCAAGACACGGAGCAGGGCTGCCAGTTCAAAAGGAGCATCTGTATGTGGGAGAGGAGGAGTCAATGTATTTAAACCACCCCAGAGGTAACCATGCCCAGGCTGAGCCAGTGAAATAGACACTGTCTCAGCCCTGCCCAGGTAACTACAGGTGCAGTTACCCAATACAGCAAAACCTACCTTCACCACCAGCAGAAACATCTGTTATGCTGCAGCCTCAGTCCCCAGGGTCACTCCATCCTCACTTGTCCCTCATGTAGGATCTAACCTTGTAATATTTGTACGGTTTACACTGCTTGTCTCATGTTGAGTCCTGTTACCCTTAGAGCAGGTATCAGCAGTTCACCTACGCAAAAGAAATACCAAACCTAGGAGTTCGACTGCCAAGTCTTGGGGATGCGGCTCGTTCTCTCCAGCCATACATGGCCACTCACCAGGAAGCTGAAGCCCTGGGACTTGTGTCCTTCCCAGTCACATTGGTGGCTGTGACAGCAGGCTGGGTTGAGACCCAAGGATAACAGTGGACAGCCTGTGCTGTACCCGAGCTGTACTGCCCCGGAGCCAGGAAGGCTGCTCTGGCTGGGTCCACCCTCAGCTTTGCTGCTGGCTGCAGTCACACCCTCCAGGCAGCCCTGGGAGCTTTGTGAATGGGATGGGTGGGTGGTGGGTGGGCTCAGGTCAAAAGGTCTGATCAACACTTAACAAAACCTGTGTGTTTTTCCTGAAGTGCCTAGCACACCCTCCAGGCTCTGTGCCAGTAGCTACAGGGCTGCCTGAACTCCTTTTCTGCCCTTGGTAACCTGTTATCTCTGCCCCGTCTGATAGGAGCAGCTGTGCAAACCCTGGGCGCATTGTGGAGTGACCTTGCCGTCTCCTTGGGAAGTCGAAGCAAAGCAGCAGGACCCTGGAGACCGTGGCACAGATTCACAACAAGCCAAACTGCCCCAGGGCCAATTTCCTTGCCCTAGGCAAGCTGGAGCATCCTTCAACCCCAGCTAAGCAGGGGCACTGGGGCAGCACATGGACCCAAATGCCAGTGGCACAGCAGCTCAGCAGAGCTCCCACCCTTGGCAAAAAGCCGTGCCACCTTGCACCTGCAGAAATGAGATGTTCAGAGAACAAACTCCAGCAACACATCATGCTCTATGCCACAGCAAAAGCCAAGGACGGTGCACTGAGCTGTCTTTGTCATCGAGGGAGATATTCCTAGGTTGCACAATGCTAAGTGGCAATTAGTGTTCAAGGAGGAAATGAGCTCAAGCTGTGACTTTTGGATCTAGATGCAAATAAAAACTAGAGGGTTTTTGCCAAATATAGTGTGATTATCATCTAAGAAAAATGTGTTAGTAGTATGTGAGCCAACCATAAAAAGTACACTTTGTTTCTCTCAGTTATAAAATATGTTCTCATGGTGCAAATAAATATAAAGCGCAAGCACATGTTGTTTGAAGTAACTTGAGCAGCCTAAAAACAAGGTGTGTAGGCTCCCTCTATAGTCAGCTCTTAGATATCTAGCTCTCAGAGCTGTCCCGTGGCACAAAGCACGAGTGTATCACAGACTCTCTGGCAGTCCAAATTTGCTTAAACATTTTTTGACAGGCACCTTTCTCCCAGCAGGATTCACGTGAGATCAGGTGTTGTCTGGCCACCAACAGTCAACCTCATGTTGTGTGCTCAGCACTTTATGCCCTGGTTAATTTGTCAGAAATGTCCCCATGTGTCAACACCTCATCCAGATTAGCTGTGTACTGCGTGGTGCTCCAACTGCTATTAACAACTCTGGGTGCACAGATCTGCTATTAACCAACCCTGTAGGCTCCTGCTTTACATCTGGATATATATCTGGAGATACGTGTCCTTCTCTATTGACTGGACAGGCCTGGACAACAGGCGTGGATGACTAGCACAGCCTAGATACTCAGCTTTTGCACGGCTGATGTTAGCTCAGGTGAAGCCCTACCAAAAGCTGCAAGACAGACAGTCTCCCCTTCATTACAAGGAGGGCATCCTGCTTCTTCTCTCTCCTTTCCAGATTCCCTCTCCCAGCAGTTCCCAGCCACATGGTCCTGTCCCTTCCTTGTGCTGGTTCTTCCTCATCCCTTTACTGAGCCCCTACGAGTGACTACTGCAGGATAAATCTACCCAGATCTTTGCTAGGATCAGATTCTGCCTACTTAGAAAGTTGACTTAATTAATGGAGCATAGGACCAAGTGCCAAAATGGGCCATGAGAAAGGGGATGGAGAGTGGGACCTTTGCACCAGGAAATCAGACTGGCTCACCCTCTCTTGCTCACCTGCACCCTAATGCACAGGCAGTGAACCCAGTAGGAGCACGACTCACTGTTCGGATGTTTCCAGTGATTTTCCACAGCAATCCTCTGAATGTAGTTTGTCGTGCTCAGGTCCACAGTAGCATATGATTGTGGCAGACAGTTTAATGCCCAAAGCTCCCTGTTAAACTCACAGGAAGCAGACCTGTGATAAGGTCCATACGCGTAGCTAAGCACCCAACCAAAATCATCACTAAACAGTGTAGACGAAAGAATGATTCACTGGAAAGAATTCAATGCAGAAATGCAGGAAGGCTTGTAGGAAAGCATCTCAGGCGGTACCTGAATAGGAATGTCTGTCTGAGGCACCTCTAGTAAATCATTTTAGCCTAAACTCTCAAAGACCTGAAAACCAGGATCTGAAGAGATAGCCCGGTAGATCTCTCTGCCTCAGTCTCTCTGTCTTCAGGAATGATTTCATTAGAAGATGCTTTCACATCTTTGAATCAAGTCTACTCTTTGACAGCAAAGAATTAGATACACTATCATTATCAATCTGCATTGGTTTTATGGATGGATTAGACCTGTCTTGAATCTGTGATTTTCTTTTCAGCAGTTTTAGGCTTTGCTTTGTTCACATTTCATCCAACCCTGTGAGCCTACATCTAAAGCTCAGGAAGGTCAGAGTACCAGAATGCTTACCCCAGCTTTTGGAAGGCTGACATATTTTAAAGCAGGCATGGCAATGCTTCACTATGGTAAACTGAAGGGATTACTGATGATACGCAGTAAACCTGCCACCGCTGACACTGTTTCATGCGCTTGTCTCTGTAGGGCAACACAGGTCTCCTGTCAGAGGCACAGATGCCCTCTGCTAACAGAGGCTCTCAGGCTGTGTCTACTTTGCTCCTCTGGCTGCCTGCTACACAATGATTTAGGTTGTACTGCATCTGTGCTAACGACTAAAATGAGCAGGCCCATTTTTTATTCTTGGATGCATGGGGCATGGCATGGTTTGCATCTGTATGCACCGTGCCCAGTCAGGGTGATCTTTTCCCTTTTGCCTGCCAGAGACAGCCTGCTCGGCATCACCACCCCAAACGGGCCCGGGCATTGTGAGGACTGTGCTAACAGGAACTGGGCAGAACAGTACTAGGAAAGGTGGTAAAGATTAAGTAGGGGGATGTGGGACAGTGCTTGAGCCCATGCACAGTCCTGTTTAGTTTCTCAGTATGGATAGCAAGTATGTCTAGCAAGCTGTCACGCTGCCTCCGTTCACGCGCACTCAGATCCACCAGCAGAACTGCATGCATGCTTGTTCCCTGCCCTGTCCTCAGTGAAATGGAAAAAAACACCCTGATGCAAAACATCTTAAGGAGATCACACAAAGAGATGCTCTTAGGTTGGTGGGATGGATTGCTCAGATCCCTTAAGACTGGCGTCACCGTGCACAGGGGGAGTCTTGTTGGGATATTCGGGGCAGCTCAGATGTCAATAACAAAAACTTCTGGACATCATGTAATATCTGAAGCTACTCAGTGGTCACTCCCACTGCAGGACAATATTTGCTTCCTGGCAATACAAGAGAACATTCAATTGACACTGGGAGTTTTCCAAGAGAAAGGACACCAGTCTGCCCCAAAAGCAGAGGTACAACCTCCTGCCAGCATAACTGGCATAGGAACACAACCCCTGCATCAGTCTTCCTTGTCACGCTGCCCAGCATGAAACTACACTAGGGAGAATCAGGAAAGGGAGTAGAACAGGTTTCCAGGATGCTTTATGCACTTCTTGTTGCATTTAATTTGGTTTTGGCTGCCCCAGGTTTCAGCTGTTAACAAATGCATCAAATCAGTGCTCTGCTGAGCAGTCTGTGTGCAGGTGGGTGGAAGGTTTAAAGGTTGCTCGTGCAGCGAGCTCCTAGAACATTAATGGGGAGAAGAGCCCATTCCCTCCTTCTGATGTAAACCAGACCTGAACAGAGATAGGTAAACAGTTTAGTTGTAAATGGTCAAAGGTCTGGTCTTCTCTTAGCTGGGAAAGATGTTTATTGCAAAGTAGCAGCCTCATTTGTGATTCATGACAGTCCCTAGGTATGCTGGTCCTTGTAACTCAACAGGGCTTGTTATTAATAGCCCTTTAAAATATCATGTTACTTAACACCGCTGTCTTCCTCCAAGGTTCATTATTTAGTTTTGTGCTTCATAAAACTCGGAGAGGTCACTGAGTGCTCCTCGGGGGGAAATTAACTCGGTGACAGCAGCCTGCCCAGGGATTCCCTTCAGAAGCACTAAACAAGCTACAAAGTCGTTACAGTCTGGCTTAGAAAGAGGAGTAATAAAACCTGTCTGCAGGAAATTTGCAGGCAGAAATCTTTGCCCATAGATATTTTTTTTTGTACAAATCCACACTTTTGATGTTCAGCTGCACTGAATCCCTTCCAGTCCTCCATCATTTCTTATGTTACTTGACCCAAGCTAATTGTTTCCAGGGCAGGCAAAAGGGGAACGACATGAAAGGACCTTATGCAACCACAGCTATGGGAACACAACAGAAATAACCCCCCTCAGTAGAAGAGGCTGAGGATGTCTCTGTTGCATAAGCACACATTTACACATCAGCATTGTCTAATAAATTCACATGAAACAGCTGTTTGTGGGACGGGGCCATGGATTATGGCGGCCCCTGCCCGCTGTCTCCCCAGGGTGCAGGGCAGGAGACGGAGGGCAGGGTGGGCATGCGAGGGCTGGTGGTGGGTCTCGGGACCACTCTCAGCTCCCCAGATGCAGGGCAGACACATGTGAACCCCTGCAAGTTCCATCTGGGCACCTCTGACTCAGAAGTGCCACCTTGTACTGCAGCGGTGGCTCTATTTCCTATTTGGGGAACAACACTATTCTTTAGATATTAGGTGCCCAAATTAAATCTGCTCTGTTGTGTCTTCTCTGTGTTGTCTTCTTCTACACCCCCCAAAGCAGTGTGCAAGTAGTCATCTATATCCACCGTAATTTTGAGCATGAAGTTCTCCAGTTGTATATATTCAAGGAAGAGGACAACATTGCTTTCATAATATTTGTGGCTTCTGAAAATACTGGACAAAGGAATTATCACCTACCCCATGCTGTGCACTGACAGACTCTCAGGGACCGACTGATAGGGCCATAATCTAAGACATCAGCTCTTGTACTTCAAGCATGTCATATACAAAACAAAATAATGACAGAGGCCAAAAGAGAGCCAAAGTTTTTTTAGAAATGGCATCTGAGAGAAAAATGTTGTGATGCATGGCTTCACAATTGACAAAAAAAATAATTAATTCTTTGTTTGAGAGTTTCAAGCAAATGTTTCAGTTGTTATTTAACCATGCTGTGAAGGGCAAAGCCCTGGAAAGCAGCTGAGTTAGGTATTTTAATGAGTTGCAACACACAAAGATGCCAACCCTGGATGACAAGTGGGACAGCCATGAGGATGATTTCAGCAGCTGCTGCAGGAGGTACGAGGTGGATTGGAACACGACGGGCGTCAGCTGCACTGACCCCCTTGGCAGCCTTGTGGGCAACCAGAGCACAGTCCCCCTGGGTCCCTGCCAGGATGGCTGGGTCTATGACTTCCCTGGGACCTCTCTCGTGACTGAGGTAGGGCACAGTTTGTCCAGCAAAATCACTCTTGCCTGCACACTTTGAAGCTAGAAGATGCTGCGTCGGTAACGTTTGGGTTTGGTGCACAGTCTGAGCCTGGCTGCTAATAAATAGTGAATATCAAGAAATGCTAGGGACTTAGAGCAAAGATTTATATGGATAATTAATGGGAAATGATTGCTTTTCCTGGGAGGATAATACTGCAAGCCTGTCATCAATCAGACGATGGCTACTCTCATAATTCAGTACTTCAGTCACCAAATCGAGGGTAGCACCCTGTAGCCCAAACTGAGTAACTGCACATTTGGTTGATAATCCAAAGAGATACTCATGTACAATGAACAAGAAGTAGAGGATGGGGCTAGATTTGTCAGATGATGAGGTAGCAACAGCAGCATTCTTTTCTTCGAACTTGCAGTATCTAAACCAGATAGGTCAGAAAGTGAAAAACTGTTCAAACCGTTAGGAGCAGTCTACAAGCCATTTAGAGACTTGAAGCATAGGAAAGACCTCAGGAGAAATCTCTTTTACTTCTCCTCCAGCCCCAAATCTGTACTGAATACACCTAAACCATGCCTAGCAGATGTTTCTCTAACCCATTCTTAAAAAACTGTGATACTGGATACTTCACAGCTTCCTCAGGCAGGGTATTCATATTCCCTTGCTTCATTATCATCATAATTACAAAGAAATGCTGCCTCACTTTCCCTTGGAAGAGATGGGTTTGGGCAGAGAAGAGCACTAGCAGCCATCCTCCACATCAGTTGAGCCAGGGGAACAATCTGAGCTGTTTAGTACGACCCTAGCAAACTTGTCTGGGTTAGAAAGAGATTAAATAAGCAGCCAAAGACATTCATGCTTCTTTCTGGGTTGAAGTCTAGTTATAGCTGAATGAATATTTCCAGCTGTAGAGAGGTTAACACCAGTTTGCCCTCCTCCCCTTGTTGGATGCAGGTTGGTAACCTGTTAACTGTAAGTCAAAAGCAAGTTACCTAGTACCAGTTCACTGCAGAGAAAAGTCAAACAAATTCTGGGCATTTTGCCAGTGCTAATGAGGAGCCGGACAGCCATCCCAACTCCCCTCCGGCAGGGCTCCTGGCAGCCCCGCCACCTCTCGCACCCTGGGCTGCTTTCACACAACAAGATAATAGGCGGCTGGAGACAGGCCTTGGCATCTGGGAAAGAAGCGATGCTCCAAGTGTCCTCCAAATTTCAAGCAGAAGGGTGGGGAGGAGAGGATGAGATTTTTCTGAACTTTCTAATTTGTTCCTTCAAAGTTTCTCTCCCTTTCTGCCTCTCCTTATGTGTCATCATGCAATCATTTTCCAGGGTGTAACTTTTCCACAAAGTTTGGGAAAATCTGGACAAGATACATTGCAGATGTCGGTTTAAAATTAGAGGGCTTCTTATCTGGAGACAGTTTTCTAGTTGTGTGTCATTCGTTTCATTCCATTTTCCCTACCTGAAAAGCCATGGTTTGCGTTGCATGTTCCCACTCCTCTAACTATGGTTGCCCCTGCTGCTTAGCCTGATGTGTGGGGGCTGCTGGAAGCGGGACCTCTTCCAATCGTGTGTGAATGCTGGGTTTTTTACTGGCTACATAGCAGACAGGTAGGTAGTACGTAGACAAGTGTGAGATGAGCCATTTCCTCTGGTTATCTGCTTTCTGCATGTTGCTGAACAACGTCCACGATTCAAAGAGGAAATTAATACCTTTAAACCTTGTTCAAAAAGGCCTATCTACAAAGCAGTAGATGGTGGTTCCTAAGCCCGGGGTTAGAAAGGCTGTTGCGATCCAGGAATCCACAGAAATGCCATGGTGCTGCTCCACTTCTGCAGCCTCTCAGTGGCTCCATGGGGAATCTGCACATTCACAAGTGAAGAGATTTTGTTTTCTTTCACAGTGGCAAACTGCAATGCGAGCTCCGAGTTTGAGAAGAAATTTTAACTCACACACCAAGATCTATTTGCCCATCTTCGTGATAAATTCAGCTCCCATTAATTTTAACAGTATCCAGATGGCCATAAATCAGTTTCAAAATAGGAGTGTTTTTCTCAGATACAGAAATAGAAGAAGTTGCTCCTTGTTAAATTTTTTTGGTTCCCCCTTTTTGTCAGCTGGTTCTGTATGTAGTCAGATCTAAACCTTATTATCCCTCACCTCCTTTTTTCCGTCACAAATGTCATCATGCCATAGATCTGCCCACTGGGGTTTTTATTAGATTAGACTCTAAATAAATGTAATGCTTTGGAGCTGTCCTTCCTGTGGGTGTATACCAAATTTCTCAGTAAAGTGGTAAGAGAGGCTGAGATTGGAATTTGGAGAGCTGAATGTAACATGGGTTAAATTGGATGTGATAAATCACATGGGGTGATTTCTCAAAGTAATTCTTTCTGGCCATGTCTTGTGTGGGGCTACACCTTTGGCAGAAAGCTCTCTCAGGTGAAAGACATCAAATGGCTACAGCAGTACCACAAAGATCCTATATCCAGTCTTCAGTCCCAAGCTGGAGTCCCCTGCCCAGTTTGAAGGACAAAGGTTGACACGCTGAAGCCAATTTTTGCTTTTCTTCACATGCATCTTGAAAGATCTCAGCTTCTTTCTTGCATTGGAAAAATATGTCAACCCCTCATCCTGTCTGTCTCTTGAACCCAAATTCTTGTTTTCTGGCCAGCCTTCTAGTGAATTTGAATTTTTTCTGTCCTTTTTCCCAGAACTGATGCTTTGATAATGATGCACAGCTCTTGGGAGCAAAGAAGGGGATGTGTATCAGCCTCTCACCCAGGCACAACAGGACATGAAACAGCAGTGAGCAGATCTTGTGACCATCACAGGCACCACTCTTCAAATCACCTTTTCAGCACAGAGATGGATTAAGCAATAACATTCACTAGCAAAGGCATTTCTTGGCAGCATATGGCTCTGCAAGTCAGTAGAAACCAGAGCTCCCAAACCCACGCCAGTTATATCTGAAATGCTTTCTGTGTGTGTCAAAATGCTGAAGCATCTCTTTACCAAGGCTTATTATCAAGCAAAAGTATGAGAAGACAAAAGGGAGTGTTATGGTTTCGAGGCAGTAGGATATCACTGCCGCTAGGATAATGCACACACACAGCACGGCATCGAGGTTTTTTCTACTGCTCTGCTCACTGCCATTCTGTCCCAGGTCACCCCAGTCCTGCAGCACTGCAAGCACCCAAGAGCAATACAAAAATCCCTTACCCATAGAGAGTTGTGCTTAGGGCAAAAGCAAACCCAGAAGCCTCAAATTTAGTACAGGGAATACGAATTTTGTTTTTCCTGGGTTTGAGATACCTATTCTCTTCTCATCAGCCTGAGTGCAGCTGGAGTGCTAGTTTTCCCCTGCGTGAGATTGACGTTTTCATTATGAGGCTTCATAAGCTCTTTCCAAACGTGCTTATTTCGGAGGGATTGGACCTGCTCATCTACTCAGTCGGTCTCTGGGCACCCGCCCAGGAGCTGACTTTGACATTTGAGAGCTGTAAGTGTCCTGGAAATGGCACATCTGTTTCCCTAGACAGCTCCCAAGGTCAGTGCTAACACTTGCAGCTCTGCCATTCAGAGCTGGGGCACTGGGAAAGGACCTTTGCAGAAGAGGGCTCCTTTCGTCGTCTGATGAGGCTCTCTCGGGCTGGACTTTAAGGCAAGTCAAAAATGTCTGTGTGTCAGGCACATGACAGGAGGAAAGTTTGGGCAATGGGCTCTGCTGATGTTATTGTGGAGAACAGAAGACATTTATTTTGGCTGGCATTTATTATCATGCTATTTTTGTTAGTGGACATTGACTAATTTAATGGCTTTTATAAATCATACTTCTAACTGGATATATATCTCTGTCAGCTAGAACACAAATGCCCTTCCAGTGTTCCAGTAAGCTTGTGTCTTTTCGAAACAATTTATTTCTGACTATCAGTGAGTCACGGTGATACAGGGAATAACAAATACCAGGGATGTACAAAGCCCTCTTCAAGAAGAGCTCAATAGTCAGCCCAGGTTGATGAGAAAATGGGTAAAGATCATAGTTATCGAAGAAGATCCCCATTAAAAAGCTGTTGCAGCTTTGAAAGGTGGGCTGAAGAGCTGTGTCAGAGCATTTCTTGAGCTCATTAGCTAAGTCATTAACCAGAAGTGAGCAATGACCTGAAAACACAGGACAGGTGAGTCCCCTGAACTTCCACTGAGATTACAAATGTTGCAAAGGGAAGAGCAAATACAGTCTCCTACTCAAAATGAACAGAGAAAAAGGGGACAGGGACCATCTCCCGCCTCCTTAAGCCCTTTGGTTTGCCAGCCTACCCTGCCAGCACCTGAGCTTGTTTCTTCTCTTTCCTTCTTTCCCTCTGCAGGTCTGGCCGCAAACTCTGCCTGCTGGTCTCTGTCCTTGTCAACGGGGTCTCAGGGGTTCTCATGGCCTTCGCGCCAAGCTACAACCGGTCAGTGATCTTCCACCTGATGCAGGGACTGGTCAGCACGGGGGCTGGCTGACAGGCTACGTCTTCAGTTATGGCAGCTTGCAATTGTGCTTTCTGGGCAGGAACCCCCTGTTAAGCAGCAGGGCCACTGGTGCCATCCGAGAGCAGACAGTGACACTGTACTGTTTCCTGACAAACTGCACGTCTTTGCTTAAATGCAGGTGTTTGTGACCCGAGCTTGCATCAGCTCACAGACATTAATGGAATAAGTAGGAGGCAGCTCTGAAAACGAGGGAGCGTTCATACCTGGAGAGGCTTGTGCCAAAATGAAGGACAAGGTCTAGGGACAAGAACTGAGGGAAAACACTGCGAAAATATGTGACACTTTTCTGGGAAAGGCAGCAAGTGGTGCTGTGAGAGATAATGCTTCTGTTTCACAGCCTTGGTGCCAAAAAGATTTTTGCTGGGCTGTTTCACATGTTTGGCAGGGAAGGAGGCTCTGTTCCCAAACCATATGGGAGGAGGGAGATGGAAGCAAACAAGTGCCAGCTGTCTGTTTTATTTTCCCATTTAGTTCTTAGATAGAAGGAGTGGGAGGAAGAAAGCAACCCTTGCCCTGTGTTGATGGGTGAGCACTTGATACCCTCAAAGGTAGGGGTAAAGTCCTCAGTTGACTGGAGGAGGAGGAAGGGTTGGGACTGGCCCTGTGATTTACACCAGGGACCCAGACCTGCTCCACTTTCCCACCCAAACCCACGCCCATTCACCACGATGCAAGGGCACGGCTAACCACAGGGGCTCCCCATGCGTTTAGCTGGCAGGAGTTATGTTTCCCCAACTCTCCAATTTATTTTTGCTTGTACCATGTGTCTTTGCAGTTGCAGAATTTGTTGGCTCAAACTGCTGGAGGACAGCAGCCATCACTTACCGGCTTGCCTTCACCCTGGGGCTCCTCATCCTCACTGCCCTGGCTTATGCGCTCCCACGCTGGAGGTGACTCCAGCTCACCATCACGCTGCCCAGTTTCTTCTTCCTACTCTACTATTGGTAAATGCCTGCTCTTACAGCTCCCAGCAGAGCCCAGCCACACCGATAAAAACAGGGGACTACCTGGGAGTTGAAGCTTCTCCATAGGGATCTGCCATTGTGCTACCTGTAGGATTTGCAAGACGACATCTGTTCAGATCTGGCATTTTTCTGTTGTTCAGTTCCCACTGCCCAGGGGTTTAGTCTAATTCACCTAAGTGTGTACCAGTAACACGCAGTTTCCATCCCTGTAGCTGTCATGCTTACATGTGTTGCAGGTGTCTGCCCCAGTCCCCTGGATGGCAAATAGCTCAAAACCAAAATGACAAAGCTATGGAAGTTATTAAGCACATTGCCAAGAGAAATAAGAAGCTACATCTCTTTCCAGGTGACTGCACTGCATTTGCTGCATATATGCAAACTTCAAGTCAAATTATGTTATGCTTTTAGGATTGTTTGGGGTTTAGAGCAGGGAGCAGCTTGTTGACCGAAAGCACTGCAGTTCCCTAAAGTAAAGGCAAGTGAGTTTTCTCCTCTTTGACTGCCCAGGACCTCACAGAGAATAATTGGGAAAAGAGGCTTCCAAAAACAGCCAGCAAACAAGAAAAGTTCTTCCCTTAAGTAGTGTCAACCGAGAGTAAACTCACCAAATGTCATGACTGAAAATTCCAGAACATTCTTATTTTTTTGTTTTTTAAATTCTGCTTCATGCTGCGCAACAGCCTCATACATGTGGTTGCACAAACATGAAGACTGCCATATAAATTGTCATGTTTCCTCTCCCCAAAGCAACCTGGAGAAGTTTGCCCTCGGTTACTTAACTGGTAAATAGAAACTCTCATCCTCCCATTAATCCAGAGGAAAATGTTCATTGCAGTGCTCACCACCCTCTCCCCTGCCCACTGTAGTCTCTTGTCGCTCTGTCACTCGTGCACCCAGAATCACAGCTCCAAAGATGGAGAAAAGCTGAAACCTTCATTTCTATACCTGGTCAGGACACCTCAGATAAGAAAACACGCGTTCATTTTGATGTAGAGTTGGTAAGGGAATGTTTTTGCAGCACAAATGGAGGTCTGTGACTCCGTGCCCTAAATCCTTGTGATTGATTTAAGTGGTTTTTGCTCCTGACCATCTGCAAATCTCAGTTCTTTGCGTGAACTCTCTCCCAAAGGTTTTGGCTTCATTTGCACCCTGTTCTCTGCCCAGGTTCACAAGTTCCGTCCTCTACCAGGGGCTCATCATGCACATGGGAACAGCCTCTGGGAGCAAGTATCTGTATTTCCTCTATTCTGCCCTCATCGAGTTCCCAGCCACCTTCAGCCTCATGCTGACACTGCATCACATTGGCCATCGCTACTTCTGGGCTGCAGCAAACGTGATGGCAAGCGGTGCTTGCCTCGTTGCGGTGTTAGTCCCAGACAGTGAGTCATGCCAACCTCCTCCAACAATGAGTTCTCTCCCTGTCTCTTGGTTATTGCCCTGGAAAACCGAAAACAATCCTTGCTACCTTGGCCCATGTCAGTATTGCGATCCAATGAAGACAAATACCATAAAAGCTAATGTATGTCCCTCCATCAGCATTTATACCAGCTCATGAGAGGCTGGAGAAATGGGGTGAATTACATTTCCAGAATGGCATCAAATCAGACGGCAAGTCTGCAGGTGCCAGATCACAAAACATGCCACGTTAAGTCCACAATTTTTGCCTGGCCTAAAATTTGGATTTGAATGCACAACTCAGGGTTTTCATCCAAAAATCCCCATGGTTTCTTTTTCTGAAGAGGAAAAATGTATGGGCGCGCACACACACTTAAACACCATCTGGGTCCAGTAAGTGCTTTCTGCATCTGCACATCAACAGTGCTGCTGCAATAAATGTAGGATGTTGAGCAACCATGGTGACAGGCACTTGGCTTTTGTTTAGCTAAGCATTCTCTCCAGGGCCATAGTCTCAAATAAATGTGTCCCTTAAGGGCCACCAAACGAAACATCTTTCCTTGTTTTTGTGGAATACAGCTAGACTGAAACCACAGACATAACATTGCCTAACAACTATCAGTTCATGAGGGGACAAGGACAAAACCACAAAATGTTACAGGAAAATGTCATAGGTAAAAAAACCCCAAGTGTCCAGACAATGGAAACTCCTTTTAACAAGCGACTGGGGAGTGCAGGGACTATGCAAGGGACCACAGGGTTTTGCAGGGGGAGCACAGGGGTGGGAGTCTCACGTGCCCACAGCTGCTGCTTATGCCAGGGCATGGGGACCAGCAGTGCCTGGGTGAGCACCTTGCACTGGGGACAGGCATGGCGGGTGAAGATGCTGCTGCCAGCCCGGCTCAGCCCGTGGCTCAGTGCCCCAAAGCCTGTACCCAAAGTCCAACCCTCCAGAACAGGGCTGGTGTTCACCCAGGTGGGCTCTGCAGGTGCAGCAGGGCAGGAAGAGGATGGCCCTGGACCCCCCCAGAGCTGCAATTGCTGCAAACCACGTGCAGCAGGGGCTGGTGTCTCAGCTCTGAAGAGGATCTGCTTTTGGGGATTACCCGCAGCTATGGGTCAGTAAAATACTGCCCTGGGCTTGATGCGTCCCTCAGCTGGGTCATGAAACTCAATGCTCCAAGTGTGCTAACAGCTGAAATAGCCAAAGCCATGATCCGGGGTCAATTCAGGATCTAAAAGCCCACATGGCACGCAGAGGTGTCCTGGACTGACTCTACGCACAGGGCTGGGATATTCATTTATTTGCAGCAGACAGCTGTAGCTCCAGGTGTGAAAGCAATCGTAGAGCACACGCTGAGAAACAAAGGGGCAACACAAATTGTCCCAGACTGAAAACCATCAGAAGCTTCTGTGCAAAAGTACAGAGTATCTCACTGATAAGCAGATTTCAACTAACAGACAATGCCACTGCCCTCTGTTTAGTTTTGTTGCAAGCAAGAAATGGTGTCTTGCGTAAGCTTTTGGTTAATGCACAGGTTAATCCAAACTACACTGTATCATTGATTTCCCCTCTCTGTGACAGCAACTTAGCAAAGCCTCAACTCTTAGTTATTCGCTTGAATCACAAGACAATTGTATTATAAACTCTTTATCGAGTGAAATGGAACACCATCATGTGCTGTCCTCTTGACCTTTCACGACAGCAACTCACTGTTTCCTTAAATTAAGTCTTTACTACTGTTTTATGGCAAGAGCGGGAAAAACCCAAAGTTTTGTATTCCAACCTTAATGTGCACAATGTCTTTCCAGCTCTTTATTGGCTTAAAATGACTGCAGCTTGCTTGGGCAGGATGGGAATTACCATGTACTACGTAATTATCTGCTTGGTAAATCCTGAGCTGTATCCAACATTTCTCAGGTAAGAGCACCACCTCCTGTTAGCTGGCAAAAGCACGGGGTGTTTCTATGGGAGACTGTGAGAGGGCAACTCAAGGCTGAGCCGCTGAGCAGCCTGTGGCTCATGCACTGCCCTGGAAAAAGTTTGCATGTATAAAATACACCTTGCAAAGGTGGAGGAGAGCTGCTGAGTCGTGCAACAGAAACCCATCACTCTTGCATTTCATTTTGCAGTATTTCTCCAAAGGAGAATGCTCTGCCTCTGCTCTCTTTTGACTACATTCGCCAGGTCTTTCTAAGCCCTAGGGAATTATCTGCGTTTTTAATCCCTGAGGCTCATGGCCCATCCCTTCTCCCACAAGCTGCAAATCCAGGCAGGGTGCTGACCTGCTCTTCGCACCCTGCTCCCAGCTTCTGGGGGTCCTGCCGGGGTTCTGGGGCACAGACCCATGTGAGGTCACCCGGGCAGAGCTGATGACATTGGGAGTCCTTGTCTGCCCATCCATGTGCGACCTAGGTGGGATCATAACACCCTTCTTTGTGTACAGACAACCAGAGCTCTGGCACGAACTGCCCCTGGTCATCTTTGGTAAGAGCTATGTCATGGGTCAGTTGGCCACAGCCTGGATGAACGAATTTAGTGATCTATTTCTTGCCCTTTTAAAAAAAAAAAAATGTATGCAGATGTATATACATGTGTGTGTACACATGTAAGGCACGACTTGGTAAGTGCGCTTGATCTGGGTATTTGGAAATTGTGCCAAAGTCACCCCTTAGCCCTTTCTGCAGCAGAAGAGACCCCATGTTTTTGGGACAGCTCTTTCAAGCTTTGACTTCCTCCCGCTGAGCCCTTTCCAAGGGTGGAATATCTTGGGGTTCTGCCTCTCTCATCTGCACATGGTTACGGGATCTGAGGTCTGAGCAGGATGGCCTCCTGTGTCCCTAAGAAAAAGTTACCTTCTACCTCTTGCTGGCACCCCAGGGGCCCAGTCAATCAAGGATCCCATGGCAATTTATCATGGCAAAGCAGCATGTCAGCTCTCATGTTAAGACTACCATCCTAAAAACAGAGTAGCCTTAAAAGCCTTCCAGTGCACGGATTCAGACTGGTTCAACCTAGCAGGCTCAAAAGCTAATCAGAAGGTGAAATTAGCCAGGTGGGGTGGTAGCAATCTTTTGTGCATGTCCTAATTTAGCCAAAAGTAGGGATGACAGATAGTGTCGCCCCAGTCCCATGCAAACTGGACAGCTAGAGCCAAAATCTGTCCCCTTCGCACTGTGTGCACAAAACACGGGAGTGAGACCACCTCTGGGTCTAGGGCCCAGGACAGCTTTCCAAGCCTCAGATACACCGCAAAAATATCTGCAGCTACTGAAAGATGGGAATGACATAGATAAAAAGTCAAGTGTTGTTATCACTTTGAGGAGTTCTGTGTTTGCAGCTGTGATTGCCTTGATCGATGGCAGCTTGGTTTTGCTCCTACCTGAGATGAAGGGAAAAACTTTGCCTAAGACCATTGAAGATGCCAAAAATTTGCAGAGGTATGGCATTAAGGACCCTCCCGCAGAGCAGAGCAACTCTACATCTGCCAAATCTGCTAAGAAGAAACAGTTACTGTACATCTCTGAGGATCTGTTGGGGTTTGCTGTAGATGTATAAATACAGTGGATGGCTGGGGGGTAACTCATCCCTGGGTAGCGAGATGAGGCTCTGGGCTCTCCTGCATGATCTGCCCCGAATCCACTAATACCTTACACAGGAGCCAAACGGGAAGAGAAGGTGCGGAGGTTGGCTTCACAGACAATCTGAAAAGCATCAATCTGGGCTTCGGTCACTCCTTAGGTAGCACATACAGCTGCTCTGCCTTGAGATGTGTCTGTCAGCACAGAGAAAGGCATCCTCCCTGCCACAGCTGCCTGCCACCAGCAGCTGAAGATGGCTTTTGAGCGGGAGAGCCCCTTGGCAGAGCCGCAGGAGCTTTTGGCAGCTCACTCAGCCATCCTACCTGCCCAAGGAAGGTGAGGCAGAGGGGTGAAGGCACAGCTCCTTGGGGAAAGGTAAGTGGGTTGATGGCATGGAAACCCTACTTGAGCTGGCTGTTGTACCTGTGCAAAGTAAACCGGGGAACACAACCCTCAGTCACACCATCCTCCCAAAAAGTCAGTGGTCCCATAGAAGTGTCTGTAGCTGCCAGCTATACCCCACATGTGCCCGAAGGTGCTCACCACCCTGGTCTCACCTCTCACATGCTGATGTCCCTGGAGATGCCCACACCCAACGGGGACAAAGCTGGGTGAGATGTGGTTTTACAATTGGGGATGAAACGCAGGCAATGTCCTGTGGTTTCAGTGCTTTCTCTTCCTGGCATGCCTCACACCTGTTGGAGCAAGTCCCAGGGTAAGGGTAGAGCTCCGTGGGCACTAAGGAGCTGCTCGGATTTACTGAAGCTGATGAAGAGCCAAAAGACACTTGGCCTGGTAAAAATCTGTGTGTGGGAGGAAAAGGACCCAGCCTGGCCAGAAAGAGATGGCAATGGACCACAGGGTAGAGCATGGAGAGGTTGCCGCTGTGAAGTTAGGAAGTCCATGCATGCAACCACACCCTCAGACATTACTTTAGAAGCCACCTAAAATAACAGTTTTTACAGCAGGAAATGCCGGAGTTAAGGTTACTAGTGCTACTGTTGTGATAGGAATTCCAGACAGCAGCGCAGCTGCAAGGCAGCCACAGAAATTCTACAATTTAATCCTTATTCTGCTGTTTTTCAAAATAATCTAACCTCATTTGAAAAATTGCCAGTGATGAGGCATCTGTTAAACCTAGTTCTCAGTGAATGTAAGCATACAGATTATTTGGTGGATCATGCTGTTAGGCACCAGGAGCATGCTCTGCCCTTTCCCCTTTCCTTCCGCAGGCAAGAGAAAAGGAAAGAAAAAATGATTTATCTCCATGTTCTGACTTTCAAAGCTGCCCCCAAGTAAGAATCACAGAATCAATTAGGTCAGAAAAGACCTTTAAAATCACCGACTCCAATCTAACACTGCCAAGTCCACCACTAAACCATGTCCCTAAGCACCACATCTACAGTCTTTTAAATACCTCCAAGGCTGGTGACTCAACCACTTCCCTGGGCAGCCTGTTCCAATGCCTGATCACTCTTTCAGAGAATAAATTTTTCCTAATATCCCGTCTAAACCTCCCCTGGTGCAACTTGAGGCCATTTCCTCCTGTTACTTTAGAGAAGAGCCCAGCACGCACCTCACTACACCCTCCTTTCAGGTAGTTGTAGAGAGTGATGAGGTCTCCTCTCAGCCTCCTCTTCTCCAG
>VZTO01027700.1:106568-134666 GCA_013400615.1 Syrrhaptes paradoxus
AATCTATTGAATCTTGGTATCCGCAGTCAATGGCTCCTGCTGCCCAACAGCAAGCACTGCCACTGCAGAGACCGCTTTGGGAGCCTGGGCTGTACAGAAGCCCCTCTTCCCTCCCAGTTTACTCCTCCTCTTCTAGAGACATAGGTACAAAAAATAAACATTTCCAAGCCCAGACTGGCTTTTTAAGCTTTGGCATTCCAGAATTTGACTGGATATTAGGCAAGCTGGAAAACGAAAAGGAAGGTGAAGAGGAGCTGGAGGCAACAAAGCCTTGGGACATTAAGGCCTGCATGCAACTACAACATCGTTAGAGATCAGTGACGGGGCAGGGGGACAATGACAACACCACATCACAGACAGCCAGTGGGAGTGGCATGAACAGCAGGACGTATTAAAGACTATTCACATTTGTGTTTATACAATTGTTTTCCTAATGCCATGAGTTTGGGTTTTTGCATGGCCAAACTTCAAAGCAGCTGTAAGGGATAAGAACTGATGCTGAGGGGAAAGATGAACCAAAAAAAAAAAAAAAAGAATATGGAGTTTTAAGTAGATCTCTCTCAATAATATGCTGGAAAATCACTGTCGTAGTGCTTTTGAAGGTTGAAGTGTCCTCTCCATAGCCCTTGGGAAGTACTTAAAATGCGATTCACATCATATTCATCAACTTGTGTATATTCTCTGTATTTGGACTTGTCTGGTGACCAGTCCCAGTTCTGGGAAAAGGCCCAATTTCTTCATACTTTAAAACACTTGCAGAATGCAGGATGACATAGCGTCATACAGTAGGGATGGGACTGGAGCGAGTTGCAAATAAAATCTAGCACACGCATAGTTTTGATTGCAAATAAAACAGGGGAGCGGGGAACCACATGAGCTTTGTACTGGCCTGTAGGCTGTGATCTCCTGCCAGTTCATGAACACACACACAAGAACACCCCGACAGAACAACCATGTCAAGATTACAGCTTGCAGACAAGAAGCATTAATGAGTCTCTGACATGCCACAGAACTTGTGGCCGCGTTTGATGGGATAAAATTCAAACAGCAGCTATGCTGGCATGGAGGTGTTGGGGTATCAGTGCTCACAGCAACAGCAGAAGACAAAAACAGTCCTGAGAAAGTGCTGCCCAGGACCACAGCTGCAGCCAGACTGTCCATCAGATGATGCCAGGGAGAACACCAGAAACTTTGTAAAAGGAAAGGGCAATTATTTCCAAAACCCAGTTGCTGAATGTTAGTGGGTACCCTGAAACATGGAGATCTTATTTGCTCTTTAGGCACAGTCCTCACATAGTCCAGTTTTAAGTAGCTGGGTGAGGGACAGGGTCTTCTTAAAAGGTCAGTCTCACTTCCATTAACCTGGACACAGCCCTGTCCAGGTGCTCCATGGGTTGCCTGAGCCCTGAAGTGCTCCTTCCCAAGGTGCAGGGACAGCCCTGCCACGGAGCTGGTTACACTCCAGCAGCTGCAGGAGCGGCCAAGCTTCAGCTGCTATCAAGGAGAAAGGAAGGTGGCAAATTGTTGTTTTATCTAAGGCAGGATGCTAGCTTGTCTCATACCCTGGAGGAGATCCACTCCTACCATGCACCTCTCCATTTTCCCAGGGTAAGGGTCTTGAGAATCAGCTTCTGCAGTTACTTATTTATTAATCCCTGTATTTGCTTGCCTTGACTTCTTGCCACCTCCCCCCTTTTCTTTCTGCAGAGTTTTCATCAGGTTTTGAATCAGTTAACCATAATAAAGACAGCTGTTCTGACAGATTTCTTTCATTGCAGAAGGGAGACATCTCTGCAACCACAGCAGGACACCAGCTCCACAGGACACAATTACATCCCCACTGTCCCTCTCGCCCACCTCAGGATCATCTTTCTCCCCTCTAACCCTGAAGCAAATACTAGTTTTGGAACTGCTCAGGCCAAAGTCACATCATTCCTGATCTGTCTCTACTCTTCTCAGAGCAACCTCATCATAGCTTCTCTGCCTTGGAAGCTCCCACAGCAACACTGAACTGAGGCTCAGCCCAGTTAAAAGCAAGGGCAAGGTCACCGTACTGCCACACCAGGAGAGCATCTGTGCCTGTGAGAGTCCAGCAACACTTTGCTCAGCTGGGAGCTCTCTCCCTGCAGATGATCATTAAAGGGCAGCTGTACCTGCTGCTCTGCTTACAGCATCCTTATTGAAACCCAGCATTTCCCAGCAGAGCTAGGGACCAGCAACACAAAAAGTGAAAGGGAGCCACAGTACCCCTGTGCCTGTTTGCATCTGCAACCACAAGCCTGTTACAGTTGCTCAATGGGAGGGACTAGGAAAATTGTGAATTTCCTGGCAGATGCAGTGTTGTCTCCAATACTCCCAGAGACACAGGCCCCCTGGCCAAGTCCCTGGCTAGAGTCCTGCAGGTCCCCAAGCCTGAGCCCAGCTGACTCCAAAGGGCTGCACCCACCAAACACAGAGATTCTGTCCTGGCCCCAGCCCCAGCCTAAGCCTCCAGTGGAGCAGGACTCAGGCGGGCTCTGAGTCTCCTGGCAGCTGTAATGCTCCCTCCACCAATCTATGCAACTGGCCACTCAATATAATATTTTTAATAAAAATCTAAATGTCTGCTCATGCACGCATTTATAATGCTATGGAGGCTTATAAAAACAGTTTTGTACAAAAAAAATCATACAGATTATCCACTATGAAGATGATATTAAGACAAGAAAATTTAATGGTTACACACTGAAAACTGAGCAAAGCTATTACTTTATGAAGGGCTGTGAGTCGTTCTCCCATGGATCCCTTTTCATGCTCTGGATTTGCCACATGCCCATCTCTGTGTGTTTGAGGATAGCCGATAAAAACCCTGATGAGGGCTAATGTACAGGCACACGGACTCAAATGAACACCATAACACATAAGGACTAGAAAAAAAAAAATCTATGCAAAGCTGTTGCAAGTTATAACAAGATTGTACAAGGTTTGTAGTCATCTCAGTTCCACAAGAGAAGTAAACCTCTGTTACATTATGCTGCCCCTTCGTAAGACCAAACAACAGAGTTCATGGAGGGTTATAAAGTTCTGCTGGGATGGATCCCACTGCCCTGAAGTTAAGCTCTGCCCCCATGTTGAGGTCCACACAGCTGGTACAAAAAGTTCCCAGCTCTCTAACATATTTATATTATAGTGTATAGAGAGGGAAGCAGATATGCAGTAACAGGGATGATGCCATCAGAAACCCCCAAACATTTTAAATAAAGGTGGACAAAAAAAGAGGCAAGACAAGGAAGAATATTTATTCCAATTTGCCCTTCCATGCTAGCAGCTTAAAGCAGGCTGCCCAGAAAGAGCCCTGCTTCAGTCATGTGCTGCTTCTGACGTTTGGACATGGTGATAGATCTTTTTGGCCTTTGGAGCACTTTGTCTGCAAGACATGAACAACAAAACAGGAATGAAGGTGTTCAGTGAGCACCTAACTTCAAGGTCTTCACTTGCCCTGGCTCTTCCCCAGAGAAAATGAGCAGCTAATCCTCAAAGCCTCTGGAGGCTTGCTCTGGCTCCTCAGTAGATACTGGTGCTTCGCTCATTGCACGAGTAGCTGCTATCGAAAATGCCCTTCTTCTGTTCCACAGGATCAGTTAGGGGTTTTTTTAAGCACAAATAACATTTCTAACAGTGTTGCAGCTGGTCTGAGAGACTATTGGAGCTACCCACAGGCCAGCAAAGACCTGTACTGCTTGTTTTCAGACACACAGGTAGACAAGTGGTTAAAAACAAATTTTTTATAATTTTCTAATTCCAGCTAGAGTCTGGGAATTAACTAGCAACTTCTTGGAAACATAGGAGGCAGTAAAGTAACCCCTGGGCTTCCCCAAGGAGCTCTGAGCAGGGATATTTCACAATTTCAAGTGAAAGCTGCTGAGAGTTCATCATCCTGACTCACCTGTGTAAGTTTTCAACATCTTCAATAGTCTCAGGCAAAACTCTTCCTTTAGTTTCAGGGAGAAGCAACACCAATCCACCCGCAATCAAACCAAGAACAGCTTCAAGTTGAACAGAGGCGCAAAGAGCTTGTTAGCATACACCTATTTCCAGCATAAACACCACTCTACTGCCTGGCACAAAGGACTCACAAAACAGCATTTTAGTTTGTTCTTCATACAAGATGTGCACGTCAAGGCTCTGTGTGCAAAGCTGTCATGCCACCCCTGGAGGACGTGGCAGCCACGTGGATTGAGCAATGAGCCAAGTTCAGTTGCAAGTTATGCACTGAACTAGGACATTTCAGCCTGGACAGACAACTGTAAAGAGGAAAGAACCCTTTCTAGGGCAAGTATATGCCAGGAAACAGATTCAACTCCTCTCCTATTTAAACAACAAGATTTAGAAAATACATCCACAACGTATTATCTCCTACACAGTGTGATTAACTTCTCCACTGACAATTTCTTTTACTCGCTTTGTACACATTTGGGGTCTGCATTTTAAATCTACCAAGTGCCCTCCTAAACATGCTGTCTGCTAAAAACTACATATTACCATTTAAGACATTTTTCTATAAATATTGTGCTGATCTAAAGATTCAGAAAAGTTTTGCAGACTCTGACCTGAGAGTTCAGGTCACTAGTCTGCAAACACTCATCTTGCATTTATTTACCGACCTCTTTCCAAACAGCTGGAGAACAGCCAGTTAACAGACTGTCAGAAAAGCTGAAGTGTAAGCAGCCATACTTGTGCTCCATTAAATAGGCAATTATGTGAAATTCTAGGTTTTTGGCTCCTGGACTGAGACAATATACCTCACAGAAGAGCAGTAATTAATCAGATTTGAATTCATCAAAATATTAATCTCATTAAAACATTAGAACATTTCT
This sequence comes from Syrrhaptes paradoxus, assembly GCA_013400615.1. Classification (NCBI taxonomy): domain Eukaryota; kingdom Metazoa; phylum Chordata; class Aves; order Pterocliformes; family Pteroclidae; genus Syrrhaptes; species Syrrhaptes paradoxus. The sequence continues at coordinate 111,425 of VZTO01027700.1, forward strand.
CAGCTCTTTGCCATTTGTCGGACCTGCATTCACTTCCATCTTCCTTTAAAATGCAAGGAACACTAGGGGCAAAGGAGACATGAATGCACAAAGAAGCCCCAGGTTGTTACAAACTGGAGGCTATGGCTGTTGTAGACAGGGAGGGGCTTCTGATGAGTTTGAGGCAGCTGCCTCAGCTTCATTTCCCTCCATTTGAAACTTGGCCCTTGCTGTGGCACCCCAGGAGTGGCCAGCAAGGAGGTAAGGCAGCACTTACTGAAGACTATCAGCGGCAGATCGGGCCAGACTTCCACCAGTCTGTAGACAAGGAATGGGACGATGATTCCACCAACATCGCACAAGGAGGAGCAGACCATCACCCCCAGGTTCCTGGTTCAACAGCAAAGGGATCACGTTAGTGTCAGAGCACTGCAGGTGGAAAGGGACAGATCACAACTCTGACCCTTGCACAGGACAAATCCAAGCACTACCTGGAGCTTCAGATCCCTCATACACCCCAGTTTTCTCCACTTTTCCCTTTGTTTCAGTCACATGAGTTTTCACCTGCCTTAAAGTACATTTGTTTTCTTTATTAAGCTACCTTTTTAAAGCATTGTGATTGTCCTCCACCTACTGTACGCTCAGCAGTACTTGTGCAGCTCTGAAGCACTTGAGGATGACATTATTTAGCATAAAATGTAACATACATGTTGGCCTCAGCTATTTGTTTCCAGGCCAAATTCCAACAGGGAGGAGGATGCACCTACCTGATGTATGTTGGATACAGTTCAGTGTTTACAAAGCAAACCATTTCAAAAGCCATCGTGATTCCCATTCTCCCAATGCAAGCAGCAATCACTTTTAGCCAATGTATGTCTGCAGAGAAAATGCATTCAACAGACTTGAAAGTATCCCAACAATTTAGCAGGTGTCAGTTAACACAACAGTGTTATTTTAGGCGGACCTCTGACCCCATGTCACTTGATGTTTTTAAGAAGCCTTGTTTTACCTGTGCAAATGAGGGAATGGAAACAGCCAGCACCGCTTGAGCTGTGGCACAGGGACCCTCCCAAAGCAGCACGGGGACACAGGTGCTTTGGGACTTATTATAAGCAGTCCTACAAATCAGCCTCATTTCACTTCTGCAGTACAAGGAGCTCTGATAAAAGTCAGGGAGGCCGCACCCAATGGCGGGTGTGGGTTTGCAGATCTTTGGGGCTGGACCTCGGGAAAAGGGAGGGGAGGTGGGTGCTGTCCCTAGGGGGCAGCGCCAGGGTGGGAAGCCACCATATAGCCTCACGCAGGTGACTCACCGTCTGGGATCAGGGCTGTGGCAAGGCAGGCGGCCCCAGCCACCAGGTTTGATGCAGCCCAGGGGTAGCGCCGCCCAATGCGGTCGATGGTGACGATGATGATGAAGGCAGCTGGGAACTCCACAAGAGCAGAATAGAGGAAATCCAGATACACATTCCCAGCACCTACTCCTATTTGCATGATGAGCCCCTGGTAGAGGACGGCAGTTGTGAACCTGGGCAGAGAAGACCATTCTGGCTTCATTAGTCAGTGGGAGAACAGAGGTCTGTGTCCTCCTGGAGCCTTCAAAACAAGAGCTTCAAAAACAGCTCTCCAACATTATCTTCTTACCAGTTGTACATCATAATGAACGTGTTTCTTCTCATCTGTGGTGTCCTGACAAGGTCAATGAATGAAGGACTCTGCTTTCCACCATCTTCTTCTTCTTCAAGTTTAATACCCTGCAGAAGAGACGGTACAAAGTACAGCAAGTTTCTACTGGGAGGAACTCATGGAGGGGACTATTGTGATGCTTATTTACACGCACAAACAAACCCTGAGCTCACCTCAACAGGGGAAGTCATCTTTTTCTGATTTTTTTTAGCTATATCACTGACTATTTTCATAGCTTTGTCATTTTTTCCTTGAGATATCAGCCACCTGGGAGACTCTGGGAGACACCTACAATGCAAGTAGATGCTGTTATATACCAAAGGATAAAAGCCCACATAGCGTTCCCATCTATGGAGACTGTGGAGAGAATGCTTCGGTTGAACAGAGGCAGGTAAGGGTCTTGTTTGGTTTTTCTGTGTGTTCCTCACCAGCCCACCCAACCCCATCAAGAAAAGGAGTAAATCCCACTGCTGAAATGGGAAGAGGAACTGTTGTGGCAGTGGCTTCAGTCAGAGATGAATTTACTAAAGATAAATCAGGGAAGGGCTTTGAGTGAGAGTAGTACTATAATTTTATTTGGCTCGTTCACCACAAACTGGCTCCTCTTAGGGAACCATTTTCCAGTTGAACCATCACAGGTTAAGAAGAAGCAAACAAGCTAGAGCTGGCTTCCCAATTCGCAAGTACAGGAAAAAGGAAGACAATAAATCTCTTTCTACTATTTCTAACTTTTCGACCCATCCAATTTCTCAAATCCAAAGCACTCAAACTGAAAAATATCAATCAAAAAGAGAGCAGAGAATCCAAAATAAAGGTGAACCCACATGCCTTCTTTTGGGTGGACCACAAAAAGCTGCAACTATTTTTTCCTTAAGGGAACATGTAAACAACCTGTTATGTTAACATTCAACAATCTCTCAACAACCATCTTTTCAGTATAGGATCCACAAAATTATGTCAAGGCAGGTTTTTCCCTTTATGAAATGCTTAATGAAGACAATAAATTATACTAAACCACTCTCCCCTAGTGTTTTTCAAAAGGTCTGTCATTTAAACACAAGTCGGGTGTGGTGCACAGGCTAAGATCCAATTGTCTCAGTTGCTAAAGGGTCCTATTTCCCTGTCCCTTTTGCAGCGTATCTCCTCCTGGCACAAAGAGGCATACAAAACCAAAAACGCAGTGCCAAATATCCCTCAGTACCAAGCCTCAGGAAGCAGGAGAAGCTGGTTTTTGGGTCATGGGCAGAGTTACAATGAAAGCCTGTTTACCAGTAGTAGAGCAGGAGGAAGCAGCTCGGCAGGGTGACGGCGAGCTGCAGCCACCGCCAGTGGGGGATGGCGTACGCGACGGCATCAAAGACCAGGAGCCCAACGGAGAAGGCCATCTGGTAGAGGATGCCCACAGTCCTCCGGTAGCTAGGACCAACGACTTCTGTCACTGCAAACACACACACAGAGGTGCATGACAGCTCAGCCACAACCGCTCAGCACAGCAGTAACTTGCTCTGCGGGGATGCTGGAAAACCACCATTGTGTTAGCATCCTGGAGAAACTGTCCTGCTAATCCTGGGCTTCCTGGCATAAAGCCTCCAGACAGAAGTCCCCCACTGTTTGTAGAGGAAGGTTTGCTTTTCTGTCACCCCAGCTCTCAGCAGAGGAGAAAACACTGCTCCTGTTCTTACACTGGCCTAAGGCATCCAGTACTGTCCTCTGCCATGGAAATCTCAGAATAAATCAAACATTCCTCAAAGTACACAGATGGATTTTGTTGTAAAGCCCAACGCCAGCCTACATAACATCTCCAACCTAACGACAAAGCAGAATATTTTGTTTTCTAAGGGCACCTGCATCTCACTCCAGGTCTAGAAGAAATGTTTGTACCACAGGGTGGCATGCAGCTTCCCAGGAAGGATGGGTGGCTTCACGACTCGTCTGCCCTTTGCACGTCCCAGGATAGCCCCACAGGTTAAGTCTTGTTCGTACAGAGCTAAAAGTAACTATTCCAGCAGGCAGGCACAAGCACACTCAAAATTTTGCATGTAGTTGTGTGATTTCAAGACAGGAAACTAATTAACAAAAAAACAGAAAGTTTTTTAGCAACTGAAGGAAGCACTGTGGTTTGGAGCCATGGATTAGCTAATACTGCTTGGCCAAACAATGCACAGAAACAAAGACATCTCCTCGGGCTCAGCAGGACTGAGCCAAAAGCAGTTGAAGGGTAGACAAATGTCCCAGGGAGCATGATAAGGCTGGTCTGGCCTTGTGCTCTTTCCTGAGCATCTGGTATTGGCCACCTTTAAGGAGGTTACAAGTTTAAACTGGCTTTGGGGATGATTCTGGGTGACTTCTGTCTCATCAGAGAATTCCAAGGAGAATTCAGGAGTAACATGGTCTAATCAAGGGAAAATATCAGGACAGGGCAAGTCATTGTCCTGAAAAGGACTTTATGCTCTAAAATGGCATAAAGTTCCCCAGAAGAGGTGATGAAGATTTCATTTATGCCAGGAAAAGATTTAAGAGGCCAAGCAAGTATTTAGAATATGCACAGGAAGGAAAAATCATGTCTTGGCAGAAGACAATTGGAACTGTGGGCTAGATGTTTTTATTTTATTTATATCAAACATCTGGAGAGCTGCATTAGCAAGATGTCCCCACTAAAACACTTAACAGTTTAGACTGTTGACACATTTTTACTGCCATCACGGTCATCTGGACCACTTGGAGCTATTTGGTAGAGCCACCTGCCATCCTCATTTGGCTCCAGACACAACCAGCACCAGAAGCACCAGCACAGCCCAGCTCCTCGTGTTGCTTTACAATCCCCCCGCGTTGGCCTCCACTCAGACAAGTGCACAGCTACCCAAACAGCTTGTCTTTTTCTCAGAAAGTACATGTTGTTCTTTACTTATTTTTAGGCTGTAAAGCCTCTGTTTGCTCTTTGTGTCACAAAAATGCCTCCAATTTTCCCCACCTTCTGCCTGCATCTTTAATGGCCTCACTGTCATCACTCCATGCTTGAGCTTTGAAGGCTTCTGTTGCTTCTCCCTAATGACAGCACTTGGAAAAATCCTGAGAAGTCAAATAGGGAGAAAGCTCCTTGATATCAACTTGCATATATGATTTGTAAAAGCCATGGGAGGTGTTTTTTAAATGGCTTTTGTTCAGGGGTTTTTTTCTTCATCTTCTGCAGCCAGTCTTGCTCCTGGGAAAAGGTCTGAACTCACCCAGGATGTAGCCTGCAGTCCAGCAGCCCTTGCTGACCAGCCCTTGCAAGAAGCGGAGGATGACTATCCACACATAGGTGGGCACGAAGACCAGAAGGATTCCGCAGACAAAATTTGAAAGAATTGAGATTAAGAGGCAAAATTTCCGGCCAAACCTGGATTGGAAGATGATATGAGTAAAGCAAAACACTAGCCATGAGAACATGGGCATTTTAAATTAGTAAGAGCTTTGTGAATCTTTGGGAAAAAAAATGCAACTTTGCTCTACAAGGGAGCGATGCATACTGACTTTTATTCTTAGTCCATTACTCACTTACCTGCTTTTCAATTCCCTGAAAAACTACTGTGCCAAGGGCTCTGCAATTCCACAAATGCTTTCAGGCTTCTCAGAGGAAGAAAACTTTTCGAAGTTAAAGTGCAGCAATAGTCTTGAATTTACATATATTTGGGCTGTGAATGTTATCTGAATTTCAGAATAGGCAGCTTAGTAATTGGTTTTTATAATGGAATGAAAAATAAGTATGAGTTAGTATTATGATTCTGACATGTCTGTATGCACCAGGGTAAAGGATTCATACACCCCAATCGCAATTCTCAAAAAATCTTACATGTATGGACCTTGCTGTGAGTGGGCTGCATTTCCCAGCTGGAGCAGGGCTCTCAAATATCGACATTTCTTTTTATCTTTGGCCGGCTGGGCCAGGGCGTCTGGCTCTGCTGGCTCTGAACAGGAGTGCCAAGGATGCCAGGACACAGGGATATCCAAGCACTCCTGCTGTTATCTATCGGGCAATCTCTGCAGCTGCTATTTCAGAGTTTCTCCAAAGGAAGCAAGATGTTTCCAAGCTCCAAACCAGCATTTCCTGGCTTTGATCAACACCCCCAGGCTCTGATAGAGACTTGTGGGCATATGGTCCTATAAAACAGTCCTTGCAGGCTCTGCAGGACTTGTGGAACGGGAGAGACTTGTGCAAACCACCAGGTATGAACTAAGAGATAGAGGACTCCCTCTTAATGCCCTGCCTGAACACCCAGGTGTCTGACCGTATCTCGAGCAGGGCAGAGATGACACCAGTTGCACAACCTTTCTCTGCCTTTACCTAAGCTTAGCTGCTGAACCCTGATAAGGGAGGTCAGAGGGTTTTACCGCCGGCCCACACGTACCTGTCGGCTATGTAGCCAATGCTTATGGAGCCAATGAAAAACCCAGCGTTCACACATGACTGGAAGAGGTCCAGCTTCCAGGAGTCCTCACACACCAGGTTAAACTAAAAGGCAACCACAGTTAGAAGCAAAAGAGTGAAATGAGGATCTGGCTCACATCCACAAGTCTTCTTTGCTTCAGTTAAAGATTTAAACTTGTTATGGGTCAACGCCTGTTTTATCAGCACCCAGGAACCCTACTGACTTAACTAAGTGTCCAACGCTAAAACCAGGGTCAAGCCCTTGAGCAGTTTCCTGGTATTTCTTATTCATGTCTCATCTCGTTACTGGCAGAACATAACTGAGCTATTGCCTCCCAAAATCAGGACCCTAATTTGTGGTAGGCCTTGTTGATCAAATCAGCATGGACCTGATGTCACCCTGGGCTTTTCAAACAGCTTTTTTTGTGGCCGATGGTGAACATTTCTAAGCAGCTCTGGTTGCCTCGTGTCCTCACATGCCACAGTAGTCCCTGCAGACCCCCCAGGACTAAGGGTGATGCTTTCACTGAAAGGATCCTAGATGCTGAAGATCCTACCTCGTCCCACTTCCCGGGCAGCATCAGCTCCCTGGAGGAGGGTGGGAGCAGGTATCTGCATCTGCCCCCAAGGCCACAGCATTTTCTCTCTGCTCTGGTCTTTCGCTCAGTGAACTTCTCCTGCAGCCTAACCTTCCAGGAGACCAGGCATTTTGCATCCAGGGCCAATCTTTACACCACAGGGGCACCCACATACATTTTCCATCTGGCCTTACTTCTCATATATTACTTAAGTAGATAGCACATATAGAGGCTGCCAGAGAACAAGCTACTTTAAAAAGCTGTCCCACTGTGACTGGGAATCCCTTCCCATCTTGCTGCTAGCTGGGTTTATTTAAGGCTATGCAACTTTAATCTGCTTTGCAGAAGTCCTGGGTCACCCTCTTTTGGAGGGGTGCACATCAGGCCCTCTGAAAAGATTTGGTGCCTCTTTTCCTCACTTTAGTATCACACAGTCCACACTTTGGGGGAAGAAGCATACTTACAGCGCACTGTCTAAAATCTAGCTCCAGCCTCTTACAGAACTATAAACGCTAAAGTTACTGGAACATTAAAATTACCCACTCTTGTGGTTGGGGTAGATGCATGGAGGGAAAAACCCCGACCTCCACCCGGACAAAATCAAGTCTGTCATCCCATACACTGGTCTATTTTTGAAGTTAAAGCACATAAAACCCTAAAGTACTCTAAGTAGCTTCGATACCATTTCCATTTATTCACACATCTTCTGAGAATGCAAAACAGCCACTGGCTTTTCTGCAGTTTATTCCTGACTTAACTGTTTAATTGTGGAGGCGATGACCTTCCCCCCCCATAGTTATTCAATCATATTTGAACCAAACTTAAAAAAAAAAAAAAAAAAAAAAAAAAAAAAAAAAAAGAGATCAAGACATTCACGCCTGGACGCGGATCCCAGGAAGAGCGGGAGGTCTGTGCAGCACACCCGCTCGGGGCTGGGCTGGTTTTGTTTGCAGCACTGTGAGCTGCAGCTCCCTTGCCAGAGCTGTTTACTCACCTCCGCCAATGGGACCTCTCATGACAGGAGCTGAACTCAGAACTAGACCTTATCTACCGACAGATTTATTTGCTGAAATATGCTCTGCTCCCCAGCTGGAGATATAAACCTCCTGAGCAGCCAAGGCAATGCTTCACAGCAAGGACAGAGGGAAGACGACTTGCAAAGCACCCAGCACAAGATCATGGAGAGAGAGGACCCCTCACCCAGGTAAGCAGGTGTCTTTTAAGACAGCCAAGGCTACACCAACCTGCTCCCACATCCCTCAGCTTTTCTGTAACAGAGAGGATAAAGGGGGCATTTATTTTTACCTCGGTCACAAGAGAGGTCCCAGGGAAGTCATAGACCCAGCCATCCCGGCAGGGACCCAGGGGGACCGTGCTCCGGTTGCCCACAAGGCTGCCGAGGGGGTCGGTGCAGCTGACGCCCGTGGTGTTCCAGTCCACCTCGTACCTCCTGCAGCGGCTGCTGAAATCATCTCCGCGGCCGCCCCACTTGGGAACCGTGTGTTTCAGCTGCTCCTCCCGGCTCCAGCCACAGCGCTGGCTCAGCTCAGCCACCCCGGGGATGGAGCAGCGATGCTCAGGGATGAACCCGAAGAAGACGACACCCACATACACCGGGGCAAAGGCAGCAGAAAGCAAACATAGGACAAAGAAGGTTTGCTTCTGGAACCTGCCAAATTCTCCAATCTGCTCTAAAATGTCATCTAGAGTTGGCATTTTGGCATTAAAACCACCTCAAAAATCCCATCTAGGTCTTCTCTGCAGCACTGATAGATTTAGTTGGCAGCAAAGCTATTTAAGTAGCAAAGACATTTGACCAAAAGTCAAAACTAACTCCATAAATTATTAAACTACATGTTGCAAGCTTTATTTTTTAGGTTTCACTAGGAACCAGACCTTAATTCACCCAGGAAGAATTTACATTTAACCCCTCAGCAGAGCACATACGTTTGTTTTCTCCAGAAAAGCCACTAACAGCCACATTTCTTTTTTTTTTTTTTTCTCATTAATTACCCAAACCAGCTCCTCAAATAAGAAGCATTATGAGGAGCAACATGCAAGCAAATTAAAAGTTTAGCGTAGCAGCTGCTGGGCACCACATGTCAACAAGGCTTATCAACAGAGTTCTATAAAGAATAGGTAAGTACACTGTGAAACAGAGCTGTCTCTACACTGAGCCACGTAAGAGTAAAGGAACAGCTTTCCTGCAAGCTCCTGTACGTCTCATCCTTGCAGCCACCTTCACCCTCCACACTCCTCCACTTCCTGCACCACATCAGGGAACACAATTTTGACCTGACCATTTTTTTGCTATGATACAAAAGATAAGAAGCATTCACTGAGAAATTGTGCACTGGAAATACCTTTGGGAAGCCATAATACAAAATACTTACAGCCAAACCAGATATTTTTTACCATGGAAGACCAGTAAGACTTTAGGTAGACTTCATTGTGGGGCACCCCAAAAAATCTCCAGTGCTCCAATGGTACTTCATGCTGACTGGTGACAGACACTTGCTACTCCAACACCTTTTTCTGACAGCAGCTGCTTCCATCAGAAAGAAAAGCGTAAGTGAAAGTAACATTTTAAAGATTGGGAAAATGATCTGGCAAGCGACTTGCACAGTTCAGCCAAGCAGGAAAAAAAAAATTAATTAAATAAAGACCTCCTCTTAATGCACTCCAGAAAATAAAGCAGCTTAGAAGGCCATTCTGGCCTGGGGACAGAAACAGAACCAGTTCTTCACCTGCTCTGGCTACCCATCAGCCAGCAGAGTGAGAGCAGCCTAACCAGCTGCGAGAGCTGCTTTGTGGACCAGCACTTCAAGATCATCCCCTGCATCACACACATGTGCTGTGTCCCCTCCTCCCCTCCAGCAGGAACAGCTAGGTAGCCACAGGTCCTCTCCTGGGGCTGCTTACGGCAGTGTCACACCAGCCCCAGCACATCACCCCCCCCACACACACCAGACTCTCGCCTCCGCGGCTGCAGGGGCTCCACACGGAGCTGGGGATGGGGACGCAAGTGCCCCGCAGCCACCCCGCTCACAGCCAGCCCCACAGCCTCCCTCAGCGGGAGGATGTGTACAGTCTGCTGAGGTCAAGGAAACCAAAAATCAAAGCCTGCCTTGGAAGGAGGTGAGGTTTGAAGCCAGGAGGCTATATCTTAAAAAACACACCCCAAACCCCTCACCTTGGGGTTTTGTTTAAAAGTTCTACATGAACTACAAAAAGTTAGATCCAGACTGGGCCTTTTTTTTCCTGATTTCCCACCACCTTCTCCACAGTCCAGAGAGGGGCTGGGTGACACTGTGCCATGTGGGTGGGCATCTTAGCTCCTCCTTCCCAGGGAGCCACGCTGTTGCCTGGCAGGGTCTCTGCTCCTGGCCCCACCATTTGTACATGCTCCGCTGGTCCCCACTGTTCTCCCAACACTTCCCTCCCTATGGTTAAGCAGGGTATTCTACCAGAAAAATAGTTTGGAGAAACAAGTCATGCAAGATAAAATTCAGTCAGCCTACCTATAAATGCTTAGATAAAAAGCGTGCGATAGATCCAAGATGAGGCCCTGAATTCACTCACCACTGCCAGCTGCATCTTAGAAATACACACCCATGTTGCTCAGGTAAGCACCCCAGGCAGAGTACCTCTGTTCTTCCTAAGCCTTGTTCCACACAGTCACAACAAAGAGACCAGGTGGTGTTACACCTTCATACGTGGGAACCTACTTCACACAGCAGCTCACAGATCACAACTCCACACCACCAGCCCTCATGAGCTGGGGAAGGGAAGCAGCATCCTTCAACATCCATTGAGGGAACTCTCGCAATGGTAACTGACAGTATTAGAAATACACTGTCAAGCCTCTCGTTTCCCCAAGTTAGCCTAATGCCAAATATGAAAAATGCTGCTTGTAAGTATGACAAGATTCAGCTTTAGATTAACTGATTTACAGCTTCACTGGTAACAATATAAGAGGGAGAAATCCCATGTCTGATAAAGAATACATCACTGGGGCTTACCTATATATTCTGATCTTTGTCATCAAACATTGGTTCTCCTTTTGAGTGATCTGATTAAAATTAAGAAAAGTGTAGATGTGGTGCTTCGGGACATGGTTTAGGGGCTTAGGTGGTATTGGGTTGGACTTGATGATCCTTGAGGTCCTTTCCAACCTTAATGATTCTATGATTAACTCCCACAACAAAAAAGGTATCACCAGGCTGATGAGCAGCATTCTAGACTAGTGTAAGAAGGATTCCACACTTGAGATGTGGGATTTGGAATACCCACTTCATATCTTTTATTGAAATTGCTGAATAGTTTATATCACACTATTTTGATTCAAAATGGAGTTTTTTTTATAAAAAGAAACCATTGTTGAAACTGAATAAGCCAGCCAAAAAGAACAATGAAAAGTTTCAAAAAATTCTGACCGACGCGTGTACTTTTACAACGCTTTGAAATCCTATCATTGCCCATAAGTTAACTTAGGAAACACCTGGAGAACAGCAGGACTGCTAGAGGAATTTTGACTTGCATTCATTACCAGCAACATTTCAAATCAATGACCATGGCCAGGACTGTAGCATAAATAAGAGCTAGAACTTAGGCTATCAGAAAACACTGGCCCTATTTTTTTTTCTTGTAATTAATACCAGGGAGAGATACTTTGCTGACTAGGGCTCCTCTAGTTGTTGGGCTTTTCTTGGTGATGACAAATTGGGCACTGCAAGTTGTATTCTAGGAATCCTATGTTCTTGAAAACTCTGGTTCTCTGTGCAGTCAACCTAGTCCAGCCATAATCTAGGAAGAAATCTTTGGGTGCTTATCAGCTGCTTAGGCAAATACTGATAAAATCAGTCATATGACCAAAAAAAAAAAATCATGCAAAGAACAGCAACCATTTCAGGCTAAAGCTATACAGAGTTGTACCTTTCAGTCAATACCTTTAAACCAATGATCTGTTTAAATTAGATTGGATATTCAAATTTACAGGATAAATTAGACCAGTTCCAAAATTTACAATCAAATCATCCCAACACACAAAAGCTGTATTTGTCCTTGTCTTACAATGGATGAATCCATAGAATAATACCCTGCCGGCAGGAAGAACGTGTTGCTATTAAACAAACCTGAGTAGTGAGGATCAATAAATACAAGGAGTTAAAATGCTAGTAGTCAGATAACTTGAGTCTCAGGAGCCAGGGGCTTCATGGAGCCTTAATCCTTTCCTTTCAAAGGCTTCTTTTTTTTAAGCAAGCACTTAACATCTATGCTGAGGCTTAAAAAAGAGTGTCCTGGCTAGAGAGAGTCAACATAACTCAGCCAAGTGGATATTAGAAATCCAGTCATTACTGAACAGATCATTGTAAACAACCAAGAAATCTTTCTCATCTTCCCTTTTCAATGGTTTCTTGTTAAAGGCAAAATTCAGAAAAATCTTTCAGGCTGAAGTCCTCATATTTGGTTGGAAATGTTGTCCCGTTATATATCATCTCTCTATATATATTTGATTAGGCACAAGAGGGGTTATTAAACATTCAACAAGTCCTCATCACTATCATCATGAAACAATACTGTATTTGTAGAGTTCTGTGCCTGCTGCTGGCCTGGCGTGGCTTTTGCTTTCCTTTCCCTTCCCCCATTCAGCAAATAAGCTTTGTCATCACTTCGAAGACTGGGTGGCTTCTTTTGTTGGTGCCTGCTCTTGTCTAGTCCTCTTCCTGTCTGAATCTTTACATCCGGAATGGTTAACACTTCATCCTCACTGTCCAGGTCATCCACGTGGAGAGAGGTAAAGGCTTCAGATGTAACAGACTTGGTAGTAATGTGCCCATTCTCCTGCCCTCCTTTTGCTGTTCTTTGATTTGGTGCTCCAATTTCCTCCATAAGCCACTCTGTTTCATTCTCATTAGCTTCTTCTTCACTGTTTATCTGCAAGAAAAAAAAATGCAAGAGGAGACTGCGTATACCACTCTAGACTCCGACTCTGCCACATGCTGATGTCCCTAGTTGTCAGACTCCACACCACACACGGCCTCGGGTTTAACTTTGTCGTAAGATAGTAATACTGCAATAGTATGCTGTTACTCTCACTTTTCACTATGTTGTCTGAAACAGACTTTATCTTCCTGTACATTTCTGTGTTATTTGGCTATTTATGGACTGCTCTTCATTTCCTCAACTCCATCTTCCTTTCCCATTTCACAATGTAAATGAGATATCTCAGCTATACACAGCTTACCTGAAGCTATACAGTATGGTTTCCATGCACTGAAGGAACTAAGAATTAAGGGAGTTTATTTATTAATAAAAGCTTCATGTTAAGAAAACAGGACAAGAAACAAAGCTTTTGATTTTGCCACTGTATTACCTTTGTGTATTTGTAGGAAACACCGGATGTTCTTCTGCAGCAGTTCGTTATCTTGCTTATTACGATTTCCCTAAGGAAGGGAAAGAACACTGCATTAGGGAGACTGTATCCCCGCTTTTTATTCCTCACTCTTCTTCACTGGACTCTTACCCTCAACACAACACATTTCACCAAGCAAGCTGCAAGCTATCGCATACTGACACCTAACCCTGAAGCACTTTAACAAAATTCAGTCCATGATGATGTACATCTTCCCCCTCACCACAGCTTCAGGGTGACTGTTCTGAAACACCTCTGGCCTTTGTGTCTAAGAGGAAGAAAACAAACTTGTCTGGAAAGCAGAGAATCAGCAGGACTTGCACTTGGTCCTTGCTGCTGTTGTATGGTTCCAGCTTGACATCATGAAAGGAAAGGGGTATCAAATACTAACAATATAATCACAATGTTTTATCCTCCTTAATTAGCAGTTGTCCACGATAGAGACAAGCCCAATTCAACTGTGTCCTACAGCCCTCTTTACATGGGCCTTCAGACAGTAATGGCGAATTTGAAAAAAAACAAAAAAAAAACCAAAAACCAGCAGTTTGACAGTTGATGGTGCCAACTGAAAAAGAGAACTTAAACGTCTGAAGTTCACTACTTCCTTTTCCCTGGGGAAACAAAATCCTACCAAAGAAACTTCTAAAGCCTCCCAATCACTTCTTACCTCCTCTCTTTTTTGTAGAACAGCAAGATTATTAGGCATGCAGTGAGAACAACCAGGAGGACACTCAGCACAGCACCAACAGCCTGACTTCTCCTTGAAAGGCCTTTATGCACTTGGGCCTCCTTATCAGTCTGGTGTTCATTGCTTCCTGGGTCACGGGTTGATCTAACAACATAAATTGGGAAGAAAAGGATGAGTAAGATCTATTGACCATTTGCATCAAACTGGATTAGAAACAGCAGGGTCAAAGAGATTAAACATGTCACACCATCTTGTCAGTCCTACCTAAGAGTTATAGAGAACTGAATTTAGGCGATTTAGTTCTAAGTAAAAATCACTGGAAAAAAAATTTATGTTGTATGTACTGTGCACACATTCTGGTATGCTTTGAAAGTGTGTAAAACTGATCACAGTCAAGACTGAAGTGCATGATTAGACACTCCAGAGCTTATACAGCAGCAGCTATCCACACACACAAAAAAATTTAATAGCAGTATTTTAGAGTCAAACGTGCACCTGAGCAAGCTGCAAAAGCTACAGCAAATATTTACCTTCCAGCTGACTACAGCACTACACAGACCAGACTCCTGCAATAACTAACTGCCTGTTTAACCCAGAATAAGCAGTTTCCCTGTGTTTTCATGCTAGCAGCCAGAAAGTGAACAGTTCTAGAAGCAGCCACTCCATTCTCCTCAGTGAGGTTGCCTACATGTCAAGAATGCTGGTAAGCACCTAGATACAATCACTCTGCGTTTAACACTGCCACCTCATTACTCCTTTTTGGATCTGTAGAATAAGCGGATCATAATTAATTGCAGAAATACCTCATTATTCCTCTAAGACCTGTAATGGTTTTTACTCCAGCCCAAAGAAGTGAGCAGAAATGGGAGAATGCCAGTCTTTGCCACAACTTTAAAGTTTTCCAGACAGTAAGGCAAGGAGGTCAAAAAAGCCTTACCCAAAACCTGGTTACTCCCCTCAGTAACATGAAACAGCATGATGTCAGCTACAGCAGGTTTTACTTAGTGAAAACAATAATACTAATTCCACCATGCCTCTCCATTTCCCATGCAAACAAGCAGCTTTAGGTCCAGATCAACTTGACGAGCTTTTATTTAGTGCTCATGTGCCAAACGTTACATACATGAACACCAATTCCATCTACCCGTGAGCCCACTGCTTTTTCAGCTTTACCTTTTTTCACAATCACTTTGATGAACAAATACAAAAAAAAAAAAAGGCTTTAGCTGAGAAGTGCTGACAAGAGCTGCTTTTAGAAAATGGTTAACTACTCACATTAATGGACACACAGCAGATGTGTACCAGGTAAATAAATACTGGCAATCTGCTGTCTCATGGATGAATTCAGGGATGCCTTCCTTTGCTTCTGGATTGCAGTGGAAGAAAATGGTTGAAGACACAAACTTTGATTTATCTTTACCGCATCTGGAGTCTGATGAAAACATGACATCCAAGTCGTCATCTACAATGAGAAGAAAACCTTATAGTTTACTATTTCCTTGAGAACAGTCTATTAACACTAGACCCTGGAAAGTTACATATTCGTTCTGCAGTAACAGCTTACACTCTGCAGTATCTGCAAGTGAGCTTATACTTTTATGTAGCTGATCCCATCAGTTGCTACAGAACAGTGGGCTAAGCGCTTCACAAGAAAGAATAGCTAGATAAAGGAAGATTATTGCTTATGCAGTAAAGAGGAGACCAAGCCTTCTATCTTCCATTTTTTCTACCAGTCTTTCAACAAGTCTCAAGCCCAAACCCTATTAAGGCCACACTGGCAACTGAGGTTACACAAAGAAAAATGCAGCCTAAATTCTCCTAGACAGACTCTGGGTACCTTTACAGAAATGGATTAGCACAGATGTTGTGAAATAAGAACCATTTTCTGACAAAGCAATCCACATGGAGTATCAAGCAATTCTGGCTAGTGAACAAGTACTTACCCTTAACATAATATTTAGCTTTTCTGGCAGAACCAATTCTCCGAAAACGATGTTCATTAGTTTTAACCTGGCAGATGTTTGCTCCAGAGCATTCTGAGATGCTTGAGTTTCTTATACCAGAAAGTTGAATTTCATATACATATTTATCACCATTTGTCCGTATGTCACCAGAAGCCATGTACAACCTGAGGAAACAGAGAGCAGGTCTATCCTTAAGTCAAAACTCACAGATTTAGGCTATTCCCAAGACATACGACTGGCAACACTGGTAGCTGCTACCACTGGTTGATTCCAGAGCAAGTTGGAGTGATGGATTCAGCAACCAGAAAAGATGCAGGACTGATGCTTCCTCCCTGAACATCCAAAGTGAGGATTATATTTAGCATAAATACGTTCTAAGAAAGCACAAAAAGCAAACTTTTCTAATTATACTGCCCTCAATGGGTGCATGAACATGGAAACACCTCCAAAGTATTAAGATAAACTGGAGTCAAAAGCATGATTCAGCAGCTCATACGCAAGCTAGCCTACTGACCACAAGCAGCATATTATGTGCTCTGTAGCTATGATCAATAGCATAGCTTAGCTGTCTTTTCCAGAAGCATAACTAGTTCTACCAGAAATTTTACCTGTGTACTATTTACAATTTTATCTTTTCACACTGCTGGTCTAGAGTGAGAATGCTCTGAGATTCACAGCTATTTGTTGTTCTACCCACCTGCTCAGAGGCTGAACTTGCTCAAATACAACTTGCCTTTAATCCCACATTACACCAAGTTTTTAATTTTGTCTTGACTTCCTCCCCTCCTGCATCCAGGCCTGTTTCATTTTTGTGTTTTCTCCATGCTTGCAATGCTATCAACACATTTGCACAGCAGGTTTATTTGCACTTTTGCTCAGTTACTCCAATCCTGCATACAAACGGTTTGTGCCCTGCAAGCAAAGTTTATTCTTCCCATAACACCAGTATGGGAAGACTTCATTCCACAACACCAGCACTGATGTTAAATATAGTAGTTTATAAGAGATTCTGGAACAGTTATGTGCAGTACAGTCAGTGTAACTGGTGGTCTTCCCCTGCCTCTCCTGAGTTCAGTCATGCTTGACCATTCCTCCTGAGCTCTGTTTCTTCACTTCTAAGGCTTTTGAAGCATGGGTTCCTACTTCCATACGGATCATCTGAATAGGATAAAAAGGTGCTACGTAGAAAGCCAAGGAGTACTCTAAGTAAACACAAAATCAAGTTCCCTGGCACTGAACTCATGTCTACACACTATGGAAGAGAACAATAGCCCACAACAGAGATCTAACATCAAGGTGAGTATGTGCAGGCTTCAGACTAGTCTTGAGTACACCTGGACATGCTCATATCTACAAGCCCAGCTGTGAGCTGCACTATTAATCCGGCACTTAAGGCAGACACTAGTACAAGGTGAATTCAGTGCTATTTCCACATGACAGCTAAGAACTGCTAAGGCAACACAGAACATTTACACCAAGCTCTTTTCTTGCAGTGCAGTTCTACAGGACTGAGGTGTTATGTTTTTTGTTGTTGTTGGGGTTTCATTGCTTTGGGTTTTTCGGGGCGAAGTTGTTGTGGGTTTGTTTGGTTGGTTTTTTTTACTTACTTGTAATAAACATCCCCTAAAGAGAAGTTTTTCCCAGTTGCAGGATTAATAACTGTTCCGTTCACCACCTCCACCTCCTGCGGCTTCACAGCACAAGCTGCACGTGTGTCCCAAGTGATGTAGTAAGCACAATTTTCTTCATCAATCCTACCAAGTAACAGACACAGCTGATGATTCTGGGAAATGTACTAACAAGTGCTTAGTATCTTGAGAAAAGGAAGACACATGGCTGCTAAGCCACATGTGGGAAAGTCCTGCCTAACCATCATGCTGAGAGTAAGCTACAACAGTCAAGCAGTACTCAAAAAAAGCTACTTGAAAAATTGCACTACACTTTTCCACTGTCCAAGACTTAAAGACCTGGCTGCACTTGAACTTCCTACTTTAAAAGTTCCAGAAGTCACACAGTGTATCAGAAGGTTTCATCGAAATATTTTAGCCAAACATGTCACGCTGCTCTTGGCAGGTTTAACATGCTGCACATTATTTAACTAGGACAAGGAATACAGGCTAGTCAGATGTTGCTACCCTGTTCTTTGACTCATACAGAGCATCTTGCTCAGTTTCCCAGTTCTACATTAACCAAATCAAGACTGAGCTAAAAGCCATCAAGCTTTCTCAGTATTTGTGATCTTGCTTATATACCTCACTTTAGACAGCTTCTAGTTAAATAATCTGTATTGAGTCAACAATAAACCATGCTTTATTAGCTCAGTCACTTATCTACAGTAAGTGTTCTCTACTAAACAGATCTGAGCAAAGTTAAGCACAGTTGTAGGACAACTGACATTGAAAACGACAGCATCTCAGCCATGGTCAGATCTAATTTGGAAGTAGAATCCTTGAATTTTTGCCCAGAAATTTTAAAATAAATAGAAACTACAATTGCTTATGGAAGTGAACAGGTGCAGAAACTCCAGAAGATCCATGTCTCACAAGTACAGACCACAGATTATTTTAGGAACTGTCCAACAGAATGGTTAGTCACTGTCCAGAGACTTAAGAGTTTGCTAAAGAGGTACAAAGGAATAAACCATGAACAGTGATACATTAATTTGTTACTCACCTCTGCAGCACAGGCAAGCCAACAGTTTTTGCACACTTCAGTTCTATAACTGTTGTTACTTTCTTGTTTTTCCTACACTCCTGCCCACTGGAATAACTAATGTACACTGTATCACCTAGAAGAGAAAAATGGTGACACTCAAGGTTTTTGTAAGCAGCCACCAGAAATTCCCTTTGCCCATTCTCCAGACTTCATTACTTTAGATTAACTTCTAGGATTTTTTTTCCCCTGCATAGACCCTGTGTCAACTACAGTACTTCAGTAATTTGATGCCTTCACACTGATGATCATTAAAAAAAAAAAAAAAAAAAAATCACTCCTCAAACACCTTTGCATTTACATTGTACCACGTGTTCCACTCACCAAAATAGCCTTTATGAATGTTCACATTTAAGACGTCATCTTTCAAACATAAGAGTAAATGCAGGTCCTAGAATGGTTTGGGTTGGAAAGGACCTTAAAGATCATTGAGTTCCAACTCCCCTGCCATGGGCAGGGACACCTCCACTAGCCCAGGTTGCTCAAAGCCTCATCCAGCCTGGCCTTGAACCCCTCCAGGGATGGGGCATCCACAGCTTCCCTGGGCAACCTGGGCCACTGCCTCAGCACCCTCTCAGTGAAAAATTCCGTCCTAATTTCTAATCTGAATCTGCCCTCTTTCAGCTTAAATTGGTTACCCCTCGTCCTATCACTACACTCCCTGATGAAGAGTGTTTCCCCATCTCTCGTGTAGCCCCCTCCAGGTACTGGAAGGCTGCTATAAGGTCTCCCCAGAGCCTTCTCTTCTCCATTTACAAACAAACTCAGGCAATAAACACATGCAATATATCCCATTGTTTTTGTCACTGGATAGAAGATTTCCCTCAATTTCACAAACTCAGCAGCAATTAACAAAATATTCTTTAAAGTGAAAACTTGAGTAAGGTTGGATTTTTTTTTTATTCCTTTTTCTTAAGAGTGAAGCAAATTAGTCACCTTTCACATGCTGCTTTAATTGAAGAAGTTAGTGGACACAGAACAAATCTTTTAAAACAGGATGAACAAAAATAATTTATCCACCCATAATTATAGAATCAGACTGGCTGGGGTTGGAAGGGATCTCTGGACATCATCTGGTGCAAACCCCTTGCTCAAGCAGGGCCACCTGGAGCCAGCTGAGCAAGACCATATCCAGATGTCTCCAAGGTAGGAGACTCCACAATCTTTTTGGGCAAGCTGTGCCAGTGCTCAGTCACCCTCACTATAAAAAAAAAAATGTTTCTTGATGTTCTGATGGACAATTCACTTTTTACGGCTCTAATGACAACAACACCGTTTATTTGCTTCAATGTTTTCTCAGGGCTTAAAGAGCACTTTTAAGTTTGAGCCGTAGCATTTACTGGTTTTGTTTTTAAACAGAAGTTTCACTGGTAAAGATAGTTTGAAATGAAGGCTTCACCATAACTTAAGAACCACTATAGCTAGGTTGTCAGATTTAGCTGTCCCTAGCTCTCTACAGAAACAAAAGTAACTCTACCTGTCACATTCAGCTTCTGTGTATGAACAAGTCCAAGAACTTGAACATCTCCATTGCTGCTTCTCCTGCAAACACTGGCTCTTTCAGGGCAGCCTGTTGGTCCCTCGTGTACCCTCTGACAGAGATTCATGTAGTACCTATAGAGAACACAGCAGACAAAATTTTAAAATTAACTTAAGCTAAACTGAAAAAGTGAGATACAAACTTTAGAATCGTCATGGGAAGCTAGCCAGGTTGAAAGAAATTAAATACTTGAATTAGCTGACAGAACAAAGCAGGTACTAAGGCTTGGCAGGTCACTTCTAACTATAATTTTCAATTAAATGACTCTGTGCAAAAAACAATCACTTACCAGATTAGTTCACCAGTTAGTTTTGGCTTAGGTCAAAACTAGAGACTGAACCGAGTCAAGAAATACCCAAAAGCTTTTTTCAGTTATAAAGGTTATAGTACTATCCTAAATTCAGCATCTCTTTGGAGCGTTACCAGTTAAGTTTTATTAGAACAGAGGAACTAGTAGCAAGGTGATGAATCAAAGAGTTTTGTTACCCCACAGTTTACCATAAGTTTAGAATTAGATGTTCCTATCCTTGCCACTTCACTTCTATTTGCTAACTGGAGGAAGACTAGAGAGGTGGATGACTTCCTGCCACTCACATTCTCCCCTGAGTTGATACTTAGCTGAATGGAGGGGAAAAAAGCCCTACTTAAACTTTAGACAAGAAATTACACACTTGACTCAGAAGACAGCAACTAAATCATTAAGATTTTTGTTCAACATGATTAAGGAACCAGAAAATTGGACTTAAAGTACAAAATTACTTTGTTAAGACAACATTTTTCACAGAAAGCCTTTAAATAGCTTTTAGTTTAGACTTATTCATCCTTTAAAAACAGTAACCAATAAAGGGAAGGGATGAGGGTGAAGACAGTAATTATTCATCCTCTTCAGTTAAAATGAGTTCTTTGCTTTTTGTCTATACGCAGTGTTAAGCATTGACAGTTTTAAGACACTGTTAGCAATTTAAACAGACTCTGAACAGGGACCAACCAGAAGTACCATGACACATTACAACTTCAACTGTATTGATTAACAAGCTGCTCCCTGGGAGTTGCTCATTACTCACGAGCTCCCATTGTGGAAAAAGATCCATGATCCCGTCAGGGAAGAGAGCATTCTCAAGTCATAAGTTCTGTGCTTGTGGACAAACTTGCACTCCATCTTCTTGGGAGGACAAACAGCCTGAGTCCTCCATTCAAATGTCACAGCACAGCCAAGTGTCTCACTCAGAAGGTATGGTGTCCCAACACCAGCATTTTCATCACATGTGAAGATAATGGTAGATTCCCTTCTTCCAGTTGCTATAAGGGGGAAGGTCGGGGAAAAAAAAAAGGAAAATATTTTGCAGGAGGCTTTCAGGCATGTATGAAATTTAGTGTACCAATTTTTCACTATCAACTAAAATTTTAATCAGATATTATTTCAGATAGATAAAAGGCACTAATGCTTTACCAAGCAATTTTATTTCCTAGGTTAGCTTTCATACTTTTTAGAAAAAAGTAGTGTTCCTTCCAAAACAAATGATCTCCATCAAAGCAGTCATCACTTATGGATTTTACACTCACTATCTAAAGTTATTTCAAAAGTATTTTACCCACTTACTTGAGTAAAGTCAGGTTTGTCCCATAGATTCCTTGTCTTGCCCACTCCTATCCCTTTACTTCCATTGTATTACACCAGAGGGCTTTTGCCCAGCCCGATAATGGCTAACTCCCTGGATTAGTTCAGATACTTGCATATGAAGCATAGGAAGTTCTTACCATTACCACAAAATCCCCACTTTCCATCTCCCTGGTAGGTTTCAGTTGTAGCACACCATGGCCTATTCTTTTCTTCTGTAATACATCCCTCATAGGTCTTCCCTTTGTACTTGAAGGGGAACACACAGAGCTCTCCCTTTTCCGTCACTGAGAAAAAAAGATATATCCTCTCAATAACATGCAGCAGGATACCAGGCATATCCATATTCAGGACCACATCCAAAGCCTGTACTTCAATACTAAAGAAAACCCACAGGCAGACAACAGAAATACTGAAACGTTGAGCCTAAACCCAATTAGAAAACTAGAATGTAGTGCACAATTAGCTATGATCATCCCTACAGAAAAGTTGCATTTTCACTTCTAGGAGACACATGTTAATAGTGTGTATTATTATGATGCATATGATTTAATGAAACTACTGTTTCTATTAATGTATGCAAAATCCATGTTGTTTCCCTCCTACTGTAACAAAACCTCATGCTTTAAGGGTAAAAAAAGCTGACAAGTTTTTACATAAAGGATGGGTCTGCTTCAATCTCACCTGGAGGGCATCGATCACCTCCTGTATACTGTAAGATGACCGTTTCATCCTGGTGGCTATAGTCCATTTTCATTTCCTTTACATTTCCAAAAGATGACACACTACTTCCAGATGTCAGACACACTGCCCCATCTTTGCATTTTCCCTGGGGTAAGTCTGCTGCCTTACTGCATACACCAACATGGTAACTGTTGGATCCAGAAAGGACCTGCATGAACATCCAGAAGCATCACAAACAAGGTTGCCTCACAGCCTGCAGTCAACACTTACAAAGAACCACCCCAGTACTCTATAAACCAAGTCTCATGCAGTACTTGAATAATGCAGGTAGAAAAGAAGATAATTTCGCCTTCCTTAATATAGCAAAACTGCAGATAAAGTACACCCACAGGGCCAAGGATATAGTTGTTTGAGCTGACTTGTTTTCATGCTCAGGATTCTGCCACAGATGATGATTTCTCCACCAGTACATCCATGAATTTCCCTCTCAAAACCATTAAAAATCTGATGTTATGCCCTCTAATATTACTCCCTCTGTCACAGGGCAAACAAATATCAACACAGACCACAGCTGCAGCACACGTCACTCTCCTCTCACACCCCAAGATGCTTAGAAGAAACCCCTGCTCGAGTTTTAAAGTATTGATAACAAGGGGTAATTANTACACCCACAGGGCAAAGGATATAGTTGTTTGAGCTGCCTTGTTTTCATGCTCAGGATTCTGCCACAGATGATGATTTCTCCACCAGTACATCCATGAATTTCCCTCTCAATACCATTAAAAATCTGATGTTATGCCCTCTAATATTACTCCCTCTGTCACAGGGCAAACAAATATCAACACAGACCACAGCTGCAGCACACGTCACTCTCCTCTCACACCCCAAGATGCTTAGAAGAAACCCCTGCTCGAGTTTTAAAGTATTGATAACAAGGGGTAATTAAAAAAAATTGAAAAAAAAAATAAAA